>JADBJO010032592.1:0-15528 GCA_016801955.1 Conus betulinus
TTTCGATTCCTCTGCCATTCCTTTATTTCCTTTTCTCTTTATTACTCGCCAAATACTGCTATTTCATCTTGACATGGAAATACTAACACTGTAAGAAGAACATTTTCACGGCACGGTCAGCTGCTTAGTGCACGGATAGTAACAAAGCACACTTAACGACAACATCCCTTTTTGTTTTTTGTTTTTTTGTTTGTTTTGTTTGTTTTAACACATTCACATGAACGAAGGAACTTCAGGGAATGACTGCTTGGAAGAATTTCTTTCGAATTTAGTTGAAAAATGGGCCAGGATAATGAGCTCCGTGGTAGGCACTGGATGGGCGGCGTAACCTTGGTGATCCTGGGGTTGCAGCTTCGAATCTCCGCCGGGCCGTGTTCAGTACAATGGGGGAATTGTTTCTCTCCGAGTTAACATTGGGTCTGAACGCCATTTTCCCCGACAGTTCATTCGTATGAGATATCAACTGCGGATTTCGTGTGTGTACGCACGCGTAACATCTTGCACACACGTCAAATCCCATCACCACTTCGGAAGAGAGAGCCAGTTGGGCCGTTGGTATGGATGACCACGTTTACACATAACATGCCACCTTCCCGCGAATTGGGACTATGGCTTGCCGTAAGGGCAGATTATTAAAAAAAAAAAAAAAAAAAAAAAAAAAAAAAAAACACTCATATAACGCAAAACTCCACTCCCTCTGTTGGTAGATGGGAGTAATACTTGCCTGTTCTATACAGAGAGCGTCGGCAGGAAGTATCAGTCTTGGTAGGCGAAAAGAAAAGAAAACGTTTTTGAAAGAATAAGAGTTACAACAGTGAAGATAACAAAGATAGGTAGCAGCAGGTGGAAACAATAAAGCTCTTCCTTCACGCGGTCTGGTCGTCCATCTGTGAATCATGCATGAAGATTCTGTCATCAGCGGGGAAAACAAGAACGGGAGAGAACTCGACAGAAGAAAAGTGTGGAGGGTCAGAAAGAAACCCAGGTGCAGTTCTCCTGGTCGGAAACAAGGACGGAGGTTTTGTACGTTATTATCCTTCCGCGACGCTCTCTCTCTCTCTCTCTCTCTATCTCTATATTCGTGAATTTTGTTTATTAAATATTGCCCACTTGCTCTTCGTCGTATTCCTTGTCATTTCTTGTCAGCTTCCTACTGTCAGTTATTGTGGTGGTGGTGGTGGTTGTCGTTGTTCTTGTTCTTGTCTTGTTCCCGTTGTTGTCGCTGTTTTGTTTTTGTTTGCTTGTTTCTTGCCGTCTGTTTTTTGTTTCGTTTGTTTTCTGGTCATCTTCTTCGTCGTTATATCTTGTTTACAGACCTCTGTCTGTCTTCTGCGTGCAAGGAACTCTGATTTCTCTATCTCCTATCTCTCTATATCCTCTCTCTTACTCTCTCTCTTCTCTCTCTCTCTCTCTCTCTCCTCTTTCTCTCTCCATCATTCTCCCGAGTCATTCTTTTCTTCTTCTTCTTCTTCGAGAGTCTTTTCCTGACGATCGTCCTCCTTTCTGCCCCACCTCTTCCTTCCATCCTCCTCCTCCCCCCCCCCCCCCCCCCCCCCCCCCCCCCCCCCCCCACCCCCCCCCCTGCCTGTGTCTTTTCTCCATTCCATCGTTTCCCTCAGAATGTGACTTGACGTGGTGGGCAGTGATTCCTCTGCGGGCTGGCATTCCCCATCATCATGGCCACCAACATCGGCACCTCCATCACCAACACCATCGTGGCCCTGGCCCAGGAAGGCCAGCCGGAGCAGTCCGCAGAGCCTTCGCCGGTGCCACGGTCAGTCTCCGCCTGTTGGCTTTGTCTGTTTGTCTGTCTGTCGTCGGTCTGTTTGTTTGTCTGTCTGTCTGTTTGTTTGTTGCATAGGCCGGACTAGGCCGGAGCAGTTCTGTAGAGCCTTCGCTGGTGCCACGGTCAGCCTCTCCCTATTGGCTTTGTGTGTTTGTTTGTTTGTTTGTTTGTTGTGTCTGTTTGTCTGTCTGGTTGTCTGTCTGTCTGTTTGTTTGTTGGCATAGGCACGGACGGCTGAAACAGTTCTGCAGAGCCTTCGCCGGTGCCACGGTCAGTCTCTTCCTGTTAGCTTGTGTGTTTGTTTGTTTATTGTTTGTTTGTTTGTTTGTTTGTTTGTGTGTGTGTGTGTGTGGTGTGTGTGTGTGTGTGGTGTGTGCGCGCGCGGGCGAGTCCTTTCGAGTGTGTGTGTGTGTGTGTGTGTGTGTGTGTGTGTGTGTGTGTGTGTGTGTGTGTTGTTGTGTTGTTGTTGTTGTTGTGTGGTGTTGTTGTTGGTGGTGGTGGTGGTGGTGTGGTGATCTTTTTTTCCACAGATTTGGTGACCTAACTAGGGTTTAGGTAGCGGTTCAACAGTGACAGGCTACTTAGTTTGTGATTGGTGTCCTATATTGTGATCGGCTACTGAACCCCAGGGGTGAAGGGCTTCCTATATTGTGAACAGCTACTTCATGTGGATGTGCTACTTACTACTGGACACTACCACCGCTACCTATAATGTGATATGTTACCCAGGTTGGAAAATCTACTTAAGCGTTGAGGTGAAAGGCTTCCTAATGGTGAACGGCTACTTCAAGGGTGAGAGTTAGAGTTAAGATAAGAATACAACCACAGCTATCCCAGTTAAAACATTCTAAATGTTAAGATAAGTTTTATGCTTTGGTCATTTTTCTTTCAGTCTTTGGTCATACATAACATTTATTCTGTGGCTCTTTGAATATTTGTCTGTCTCTGTTAGGATCTGTCTATCACTATCAGTGTGTTTTGCATGGTAAACTGGTATAGAGAACTGAGAGAGAGAGAGAGAGAGAGAGAGAGAGAGAGAGAGAGAGAGAGAGAATCGTGAAGTCATGATGATGCAATTCATAAGAAAATATACACACACCACACTCCCCTGAACACACACACACCACACAGAGTGGTCGCATGTGGTACTTTCACAGTCCGGTCTTGTGTTTTAGAGACTCCATTCTGACTGTGTGGCTAAAAGGGTACCACCATTAACTGGGAGAGGGTGACTGAGGGTGGTGCTAACACTGTGTTCTGAGCTTCAAGGAAACAAGGCATCAGCGTCAGCTATTTGGTCCTTTGGGGCTCATAGCAGAAATCCTCCATTACTTTAATGCACCTAAAAGTTTATAAAACCGGGCATTTCACATTAGGTTTCAGGTGTTAAAACTTCTCCAGTGCTGAGCCGCTTTTCTGTCTTATGCTATTCATACCATCTACAAACACACATAAACTCATGCACACACACTCATGTATGCATGCACACACACACACACACACACACACACACACACACACACACACACACACACACACTCTCTCTCTCTCTCTCTCTCACACATACAGAAGAATAAATTCACCACATTCTTTTTATTCAAAGAATCCATTCACATTATCAGCCCCTGCCTTCTTTTTTTCACTCTGCATAATTTTCAAAGTAAACAAAAAACTTTTCTAATCAAGACTCTTTTCTTTATCATTTATATATGCACACACACATATATATATAGACAAAACATTTTGATTGCATAATGGGAGGTGATTATGAATAGTTAGACAAGTTCTGAAAGTTATGCAACCCAACTAAAAACGACCAAAGCATGTGCTTTGGTCTTGTTCAGTAAACAACTGTTGTAAACACAAAAAAATATCGACATAAAAATCTGGAACAAAAACACCAGCCTGTGGCCAAGTGGTTATCGTCGAGGACTGGCAGCTGGGATGTCAGGTTCGAATCCTCGAAAATGCCAGGATTTTTCCACCTGACTGGCTCCTACCCAGAGTTGAGTTTGCTACTGGCTCAGTTGGGAAGACTGGGACCAAACAGTTGAGTCTCATCCATTCATGGGAGCCGTCGCTGGACGGATGTGGTGGTGCCCTCGGAGGAGGACCTCACTCACGCTGGCTCTGTGACAAAGCCATTATTGTCAACAGTAAGGGGCTTAGTAGGTGGTGTCCCGAGTATGTTGGATCAGAAAATGCGCCACGGAATTCCACCGAAATGACTCGGCAGCAGTGCAGGGTCTCCTCTGGTGGGTTGCCTCATGGCGACTTGATACTGACTGCTTCCTGTGGAATGCCAATAACGGCGTTACGGCTAAACAATCCAGGGTGAGTGTGGCTGTGGACAGACGTCCGGAATGAGCGGCATGGGAGTAATGCCACTGAGAGAGGGCACACATGATGAGACAGCAAAAAAAAAAAAAAAAAAAGCTGAACAAAATATACAGCATCATTTTTCTCAGCATTCCAGTAAATACTGACCAGGAATTCTCAAAAGAGAGTAAAGCTTGCTTGAACAATCAGTTACAAGCTTGAAAATATAGTAAAATCCTCTCAACAGAAAAAAAAAAAAAATATATATATATATATACATATACATGCATACATATATACCACTCCACACTGATATGACAATTCAACACGGACCTATATCAAGGTCATGATTCTGACACACTTGGTGAATTTTTTTTTAGAAGGCAGCATCAAAATGAAACTACATGTCGAACATGTTTTCTGATAGAGATGAAAGTGGAGATGACCCTGATAAAATAGTTTTTTGACAGCGAGTCAAAATTAACATCCCAAATTTAAAATCACATTGTGTAATATCAAGATCTATACATGGGCAAAACACTGAGAGACAAGCTATGGACCTGTGCATGCATTCCTCACATTACAGTTTTGCAGACTCTTGCACCTACAGGAGGCGGGGATGGGTGTGGGAACAGGGGTTTCATTAGCTCCCTAGAATTCCATTCCAGAGAGATGAGCTTGGAAGTTCAATGTGTTCATTTTTTTCAATTTAAAAAGAGTGCAATGAAACAGTACAAATATGATATTTCCTTTGAAATTTTTCCAGATAACTGTGCTTAAGACTTAACAAACACTTCCATTTTGTTAAAAACATCAAGGAGAATCACACACACACACACACACACACACACACACACACACACACACACACACACTCACACGCAGAGGGCAAAAGGTAAACCATATAGCAGCCTTTATGACATTCCACAGATCTGACTACTACTCTCTACTATTTATTTCAAGAGATAAAATTCTCAAATAAAAAATAAGATCACATTTTAAAGAAGGAAACCCGATTCCTACAAAACTTGATATATTCAAAAATGTAATAATCATGCACACTTCCAGTGCAAGCGTTCATTAGCATTTTACTTTCAATAGAATGCCCTCACAGTTTTGCGTGGTGCTGGTCACTGAGATCTTGTCTTGTATCCATACACCATTTAAAAAAAAAAATACACCAATACAACCAAACTTTTTTGTAACATTCAAACCTAAGTTAATTTCTGTGGAGATAAAGTAAATTTCTAAAACACAAAGTGATCTTTATTATCTTTTCATATGAATACTCCAACAAACAAGGTAAATGAAAAATACCAGTAAATGCAGTTTTTCTACAATGATGAAATATGTGAAGAACTTAGTGTTGTTTCAACAAAAAGCTTTTCATACTATTTGTGGAGAAAAAGCACACACATATGCATGCAAAATGTCACACCAAAACAAAAAATAAAGATTTTATTTTCAAATTGCCACACCAAAGCAAACATTTGTTATTTCAAATTATAATAACAACAAATCAGTAAGAAAAAGTTGTCATGGGAGGCTCCAAGAATTCTCTACACATGAATTATCTGAATAATCTGTCTGCATTCTGGTTTTTCACTTCAAGTTCATATGAAATGCTCACTGGTCTTAGACTATTCACATCAAGGTGTGAACATTTATACTTGTCCTTGCACAATCTAACAATAAAATGCAATGGAATATTAGAGAATTTCTCAGCAATGCATTCCAGTAAATGATGTTTGTGAAGAAAACAATAGCACGACCACCTTACTTTGTTTTTCTTATTTCACATCGAATCCTGTTGCACAATTGAGCTGTTGTGTAATTTTTTAAAAGATCAGAAAAGTTTGGTCCTGACAGCTGTATTTTCTGGATTATCATTGCTTTTGTGACAACAAATGCTTTCTTTCTGCCACTGTCAATGAGATCTGAGCAACATCTCAACAGTCTCATCTTGTCTTCATTAGTGAAGAGATCAGGCTTGCCAAATGTATGTCCTTTTGGTTTTCACCTGTCCAAAAACTTGTGGAGAGTCACCACAGTTTTTTCATCCCTATAACGTTCCTGTTTGGGGATGCAATTTAAGAGATGAATAGCCTGATTTATTTTGCTGGAGGGCAAGATATCATCCTGGTTTTCCTCTTCATCAGAGTCTAAAGGGTCATGAAAATGGGCAAAAGACTGTACGGAAATTTTGCTGTCAGTTTTGAACCGGTGCTCACATCATAATGTCGATCGGCAGTTTGCACACTGTGATCCATGTGAACAGCCATGTCATGTTTTTCATCTCTGTTGATCCCTTCTTCTCTCTTGATTTACTGATAATTGTTTTTTCTGATCAATGTGAAAGTCATTTTGCCCACATCCAAACTCACAATGGAACCAAAGTCAACCAAGCATCTTTCAAAAAGTCACCTATTTCTCCAACAGAAGCTCGGTCTCCAGAAAGACGGCAGAACACTTGGTCCATTTTGGGATCAAATAATGGTCGTACATCTGTGATGAATGTGTTCAAAAGTTCAAATTCATCATCAGAGCAAAAAATACCTGCTGCTGCTCCAGAAACGCGGAAAGTTTTTCCTTCTGCCACAAGCACATCCATCCCCCCCTTCTGTGCTTTTCCAATATCCGAGCATTTCAAGTCAGCAAACACACCTGTCCTCTTCCCGTTTTGAACAGCCAACTGGAGGAGAAGATGTCGGCCAATTCTGTGAGCTTGTTTTTTTTCTGCTCCTCAACTTCTTGTGATTTACTGACACCAGATTTCAACAAAGATTTGGCAATTTTCATCTTTAAGTACTGCTTTATGTGATCAAAATTGATCACCTCATTCCTGTCTTGTAATTTTCGGCGTTGGAGCTCTTCCAAAGCAAATTTTGTCACAGTATGGAGTGACCCCTTCAGACATGTACGAACAGAAGCAAGAGAAGCAGCATCAACGAGAGGAGGCTGCTTTGCTTCCAAAAAGTCCAAGAAATGGGTGAAAGCATTCAAATAGTTTTTTCACTGTGCCCCAGGACTTGTCTACTTTTAGCTGCTCAACTACTGAAAGCTGACCATCTTTTACTGGTCTTCCAATTGTTGACAGGCGATGAAGAGCTGATGAGTGAAATTCTCCCCGTTCCCAGGCATTTTTCCAAAACCACTTGAACCATGTATGCAACCTTTTTGTTTCGTTTTCTTTTTTCCTTTTGCTTATGAGTATCCATAAAGTCAGGCACAAAGTTCCCACCTTCTATCGATTCAAACCAAATCAGAAATTCATTTGACAAAGATGCTGCTGTATACTTATTCTGGCCCAAAGTATGTTTTGAAGAAGCACTGGAGCTTTGATATATTTTAGCCACAATTTTAGCAGTGTGTTTATCATACCCATGCACTTTTGAAGCTAGATGTTTGTCAACTCTTGTCCCTTTCCAAATACAGCCATCCACGCTGCACTGAAGCACAGGATATGAGCGCTTTGGTGTTCCCTTGTTTCTCTTAATCAGATCGCGAACTTCATATTCAGGAATGTCTTTATGGATTTGCCTGAGATGTCTAGCCAAGTTTACAACCAATCCTGAACAGTTTTTCAATGCAGCACTTTACTCTTTTCCCGATGTCTCTTGGATCCCTGCCTTTGGCACCTATTTCTTGGAGCTGGTGTCCTGTAGACATGAGGGTTTCTGGTCTTTTCAAGTGATGCCCGTTCTTCAGCCAAGTTATCATGGCTCGACTCTGAAAGCAGAAATGAGATATTTCTGAACAATGGGGGCTTTTTTTCTAAAAGATAAAAAAATATAAATTTTGCCACTAACTATTATCATCATGACTGTTTAATGTCCAGCTGACCACATAGAGCCCACTACCACTGCCTATTGAAAAAAAAAAAAAACAACAAATGCTTCATTGAATGTGTACTTTTCACCTATCCCAGAGATGAATCATAATTTACAGGACCATAAAATTGAGGGCCTGCCATGGCAACATGCAAGGAATATCTCCCCATTTCTGAAACCAGGTTAAAAACATAGTCTAAAAAGGATTCTAAATATATGTAGAAAACAGAAACACCACTGAAGTACTCAGCAGGCAGCAGTGCAGTGCCTCCTCTGGTGGGCTGCCTCTTTAATGACTTAGCACTGACTGCTCCATGAGTGCTGCTGGCCAGACAGTGGCTATGGCTATAGTCAGACAAGATGAGGTATGGCTGTGGATGAAGATCATGAATGAGTGGTGTAGGTACAATGCTGCAGGGGTGGCACAAAACATAAAACAACAACAAAGAATGAACAAACTAAACCGTAAATAAACAAACATTTGGTAATAAACACGCATGGAAAAAAATGTCTTAAGAAATGAAATTATGACTTCTGGAGTAAAATATTTTCAACTATGAGGCATAGCACCTCTTTAAGAGATAAGAAAGCAATATTTTTTTCTTTAAAAAAATGAAATCATTACAGAAGGTGATAACCATATCATACAATTACACCACTACTACAACACACACACAACAACACACACACACACACACACACACACACACATTTTTGATAGAATGCCACTAATACCTTTAAAATGACTTAGCAAATTTTTTCTTGGATATCCCTTGACAAACTTGCATGGAGGGAGGGAAATAGGGAAAAACTTGTCTTTCTATAATACTTAGTCTTAAACAACCTATGGACAAGTCACATGCCATGGCTTATTCCATACTTCTGAAGACTGAAATTAAAATGTTAGCCATTAAATAAAAAAAATCATCACTTTTAAAATCTGGGACACATTTCTTGTAGTTAAGCACTACTACAAATATTTGGACTCTTAGGTCTGAAAAATGCAAGTGGACTGCAAACTAAGTGAAATGTTGAACTAACAAAAGAAAACCTATTCTCACAATCAATCAACCTACCAACTACTTCATTGATCATGTGGACATTTATTTGTGTTATCAAAATCTGTGAAAAAAATGGTTTTGCCGAGAGGGAAGTGGCACACATGCAGTGACACAGCCAATTATGACCTCAACTACTTTATTGTCCAGGACATGGCAACTGATTCACCCACCTACTCTTTTATTTCAGCCAATCATTTGCCAACTGTATTGAAAGATTGAAAGTGTGAACTTCATCTGAAGCCTCCATGTCTGGCTATTCTTTGACAATTTGTAATGAAACCAGACTATGTTCCACAGCCTCTAAGAGATGACAAGATTCAATGTAATCAGTCAACTGCCAAAAATAAATTTAATTTAAGAAACACCTGGATTACATCACATATTCCCCTCGTTCATCTGTTGAAGGAAGTAGATCCACATGGTTCTGTGGTACAGGAAACTGGTGTTCCAAGGGCAGATGACAAGTGCTGGTGGCTGGTCTTCATCAGGTTTTTTCTGTTGCCTGCTGCCTTGGTTCACACCTTCCTGTAACAGGAGTAACAATGCTGACCTCATCTGCTTCTTTAATTCTGATCATTTTTAATTTGTATGTACAACTTATACCTGAACAAGTGATCCGTGCTGTGACTGGAGCAACGCTGTGCATTCTGCTTAAAACCAACAGCATATGTGTAGTACAAAACATTCTGCAGTTAAAAAATGTGACGAAAGCCATCAGTATGTGGAAGTCTTCAAAAATATCCACTTGCACAGTCATCGGAAGCGTTCTGCCACACATATTGAGTAAATGACCACCACCAATAAATAATGCGCTGAGAACCAAATCTCAAACCTTGGTCAAATGAAATTCTTGCCGACAAAATGGGTTTGTAATGCAAGTTTCCTTGGCGACCAAAGCTCCATCATCACATTAGGTATAGATCAAAGTACTGCTTTAGGAAAATGAGTATTTTTTGCGTTTACTAGTACCTACATTCACACAACAGTTTGAAAACAAAGGCTATGGAAGTGGAAGGGAATGAAGAGGCAGACAGACTCTCCCAGGCGGACAGCCAACAACACCAACTGCCCATGCTGTATCTTACAGAGAGGGTAAGACAATCAGTCACAGCCAGTTCAGGACTGCATGGAGAGAAAGCCAACCAGGTTGGAGGTAAGAAGGATGACATTCACCATTCAAGTCGTCAAGAGGCAACCCACCGGAGGGACACACTGCACTGCTGCCGAGTCACTTCAGTGGTGTTCAGTGGCGCCTGTTTTCTGATCT
This sequence comes from Conus betulinus, assembly GCA_016801955.1. Lineage (NCBI taxonomy): Eukaryota > Metazoa > Mollusca > Gastropoda > Neogastropoda > Conidae > Conus > Conus betulinus. The sequence goes on from JADBJO010032592.1 coordinate 10,264, forward strand.
AACATACGCAGGACACCACCTACTAAGCCCCCTACTGACGACAATAATTGCTTAGTCGCGGAGCCGGCGTGAGTGAGCTCTCCCTCCGGAGGGCGCCACCACGTCCGTCCAACGACAGCCCCCATGGACTCCGCCGATACCGGTGACCCCGACGGAACCAAAACCAAGGCACAGACGTGGAGAGGACATCGAAACTGAGGTCACCATGAGAGCAGGGCATGAAGGGCCACAGAAATTTGAGACATTTTTTTTTTGTTTTTTTTTTTTTTTTTTTTTGATGATTGATGAGAATGAGGATGATTAGAGATGATGCTACGGATTTCCATTTCGGTCTGAGACTACATGACAGGGCTGTACTCTACGCTTCCTTTCATAATATATCCCGGCGTCAACCAGGCCCGAGAGATACAGGCACCCTGCAGTGTTGGTCAGGAAATTGAGCAACACTCTCAGAAACGCATCCATTAAGTGGATGAAACTCGACTGTGTGGTCCCAGTCTTCCCAACTGAGTCCGCAGCAAACTCAACTCTGGGTAGAGCCGGTCGGGGCAGAAAAAACCCACATGCCTCTGATGGTATTCGACACCCACGACCTCCCAGCCGGGAGTCCGCGACGCTAAACTGAACTGCACACTGGCCAGTTGCTCTCCCCGCTATTCACCTGAATATATCGCACCACAGATAATTGCCCATGCGGTACAGGCCCACAGAATCCAGCCCACCACACTTCAGTCCTGTCCCACCTTCGACAGCCCAAGACGTTGGTTTTGGCCCAGTGACAGTGAACTCCCAGAAAAGCTGTGGGGAATGGGTAGACTCAATCCCAAAAGACTGCTGACTTTGCCCGAAGGTACCGGACTTTGTATCTGACCACATGACCAGGGAACGCAGAAAAAGAAGAAGAACAAGGGGCCTTTTTTGGGGCCTAGTAAGAACTACCAGGCAGCCGTCTTTCAATCTACATTAATTTTGCCAGGGTCAGTGGAACCCCCCTCCCCCCCCGCCTCCCCTTTTTGATTTTCAACTGCTGTGGATTCTTTAAGGTACACAGGGGGCCAGGAAGGCAGTTCGGGCCGACTCCAGTTTATAGTCCACATCCTCAATGAACTTAATGTTCAGTTTAATTTGTCAATCAAACTGGGGAGAAAAGGGGAAAAAGGCCGGGTGACAACCCAGTACTTCTCACATACTGAATTGGCAGGTGAACATCTCAACCACTCTGCCACCTTCCTCCCAATATAAATGAAAAGAGAATATTGTACTTTTCTTCTCAAACCTTGTTCCATCACAATAATGAAACAAACACACTAATTAAGCTTCAGACATTTTACCAGGCACCGTGGTGGTGTGGTTAATGTCAAGGACAACCATCTGGGAAGTAGTGGGTTTCAAATCCCATCAGTCATGTGGGTTGTTTTTGCCCCGACCGGCTCCTACCCAGAGTTTGAGTTTGCTATGGGCTAGCTGGGAAGACTGAGACCACACAGTAGAGTCTCATCCACTTAATGGATGTGCTTCGAGAGAGTTGCTAAAATATCCTGACCAACCACTGCAGGTGTCTGTATCTCTCAGGCCTGGTTGATGCTGGGCTATATTATTTAAGTAGGCATAGAGTACAGCCATGTCATGTCGTCTCTTGCCAAAATGAACTCTGTGACATCATCTGTATCTTTCCTCATCCTCACCAATTAGCCACAATTGAAAAATTGTCTCAGGTTCTGTGGCCCTTCAAGCACTGCTCCTCATAGCGACCTCAGTTTTCAGTTTTCCTTTCTCTCAGCTGTGCCCTTGGTGAGTTCATGTCATGGTTACTGGTGTCATCAAGTTCAGTTGCTGGACTGATGTGGTAATGCCCTCAGGTAGTAGGGGGAGGGACCTCACTCACACTGGCTCCGCGACTAAGCAATTATTATCATTAGCAGGGGCAAAAAAAAGCATCAAATAGTCTGTAAACACTGAGAATAAAGTAGAGATTGCTTCTCTTTTCATCAACCTGATGCACAATTTTAAAAAAAAGGTGTAAGGGCTGCTTAGCAGTATACTGTATACCACATAAAAGAAACACCAAGCACTTAAACAAAATACACATGTAGTATGTAATCAAACACTTTATGAAATATGAACGTCAAATATGAAATTATTTTAGAATTGCTCTTAAGATCATTATCACGATAATTACTTACCTATTTCATTATCACTGGCATAGGTATGGGAATAGGCATGGTCTCGCGCCTGAAAAATAATGAAGATGTAAGAAAAAAAGTATGCAAATGCAATGTAAAAGATTGTAAGTAAACATGCACAGAGCAGAGCTAATACTGAAATTCACAATGCATGGTAAAATTGAAACTATTACTCTGACACTGTCTTTATTGCTGCCTATGCATGTCTATCAAAATCTTCATGAATCATAACAGCCTCCTACTGGCAAGGTTTGAAGTTAAAAACATATTTCAAGTCCAATTTTCATAATGGGTTTGTGTTTTGGGCTCAAACCCACGCACATCTTAACCACTCTGCCACCTTCCTCCTAATGGAATAACCTTTTAGAATGAAGTGCTCATCCAACAGCATTACAAAAACTACACATTACAGTGGACCTCCTAATGCCATATCAGATCCTCTTCCTCTTGCAAGACCTATTTGTAAACCTTTTCTTCTTTACTCTCTAACTGGACATCTGAGCGTTCGAGGCTTCATTATTTTTTTATCTTATCCTGTTTAAAGAGCCTCTACTAATGTCCTAAAAGAGAGTATGTTTGGAAGTGGTGAAATAACATTCCTTATCATTATTCTGGGATGCCATTTTTTGAGACGAGACAAAACTAACTGTCACAGATTGAATCCTGGAAAGTTTATAATAATTTAAAAAAAAAAAACTCTCATAATAATGTAAATGAAAAATAATGCTAACAATTTTATATGCTATGAACTTGTTATGTTGCCAAGTCTGAGCTGACATGACTGAGCTGGATGATGTATTCCATGCCACCATCTGTTGAAGAAAGACAGCCTATTTATACATGTTCATGCTGTTCGATGTTCCCAATTGGAACTGTTATGGTTGAGCTAGAGCCTTTCTCTCCCACTAAAAAATGATCTCAGTTTGTCACATGGATCCCCTTTTTTTGTCATGAAAAAAAAACATTTCTGTCAACAGGACAGGACTAACTTTTTATGATACGAAACATCAAACAAAAACGTCATCAAACAAATACTAAATAGCACAAAATCACACAATTATTAATACAACCATCCTGAGCAACTTGCCTCAGTTTCTTTTCGGTTGCCTCTTTTCTTAGTCTTGACCTTTAATGTGTTTCCTGCAAAATTAAGATGTTTAAGCAGATTGGCATTTACCATTTGGAACACTAAAACAATGCTGGGGTAACACAGGACCATTTTTAAATTATAAACGAGAACATCTGAATATCTGCAAACTTTGTAGTTGCAATGCTTGGGATTCTGCTGGCCACAAGAAATCATAAAGGCATCATAAAATGTGTTACAAACTGAGTTCTTGTTCAATCAGTCATGTGGCTTATTCACTGCTTCAAACTTTAAGTCATCTGGAGAAGGACAGCAGCACAGAAAAATACGGAGTGTTAAGCTAATTAATCCTCTGGAAGAAACTGTACTCTCTCGCAAATACATATCCTCCCTCTCCTATACAAACTTCTGCCAAGCATTGGGACTATGACATTTTTTTGTACATTAAATGACACAGGACCATTTTATAAAATAATAATAGTTTATTTTGCTTCTACAACATTTGGACACTGGCCGACTGAACAATTCAACTTCTGAAAGGCTAGGTCAGGATAAAATTAATGTGGACTGACAAATGCATACATTAGGCATTAGCATATACTGATATAGTGGTTAAGAAGGTTCAGATTCATGAATCTGAATGACCGACAGACAAATACAGAACAGATAACAGTACAGATAAAAACCAAGAGCAATACCACCGATGTATGGCAAAAAGTTTTCACAGCGTAGAAACGTTGAATACATAAAAAATGAAATAAGTTATTACAAACAACAAAATCATGGGGTTCATTACAACTTCACAACAAAAAAGATAAATGGTGCTTGTACTTACCCTTCTTCAAACAGGTCCTGTCACTTTCCCAAATGAGGAACTGGTGCTGTTTTTTTCCGCTTTGTCTGAAAAACAACAAGGATTTTTTTTTTTTTTTATTTACTAAATGTCTCAAAATAATTTAGCAGATCAGTCATTTCTAGAGTCACAAGCATTAAAGAATAGAATGTGTGGAGAGAGTGGTGAGAGAGAGAGAGAGAGAGAGAGAGAGTGTATGTGTAGGTACTCCAAAGTGATTTTTAAAATGTTTTTGACTGTTGTTTTCAATAGGTCAAGGTTATAGAACAACTTAAAAACTAAGAAAATTATGTAAAATTTATAGCTGTAGCTTTATTAGGAGCGAAGTTAAGATTTTTTAAATATTTAGATATTTTTTTTTACGACAGTCAGAATTCCCCATAAGGGCCATGTTTGGAGGCCTGTAACTCAGCCATTTGGCATGACATGTCTGAAACTGTATGGGTGACTGATGTCAACTACTTGTAAATATACACTGAATTTTTTTCAGACCTGAGGCTCTTGCAGAGTCCGACTACCACACTCTCCTAAAATGCCAAAATCTTCATTTTGACTTTTTTTTCTTCCTTCCATATCGGCAACCAAAACAAGTTATAAAATGACACATCGCTGCTTTCAATTGACATACAAGCATGTAACTTATATCAAATGATCAGGATTACAAGATCTGTATCCCATAAGAAGACATTCAAGCATGTCAGCACAATTGTACACCCCCATACCACCTTCACCCCACCCCCACCCCCACCCTTTTACCTAACTTCTTGTGTGCCATGTAAACATTACGTATACAAATTAAATATCTCTGCTTGGCATGATCTTATGAAAACATATGATTGACATTTTGTACCAAAAGTAATGCTCAGAAGATTAAAAAGCAAGAAACTTTGCCTACCCCCCCCCCCCCCCCCCCCCCCATCCCCTCCTCGCTCCTCTCCCACCCCCTTTCCTCCCCCCTCCACCCTAATTCTCCAGTGCCTATGCTTTCCATATATTAGTGAAACTTATATATATGATTGCCAAGAAATACTGAATATAACATGCCATTACAAAATAAATACACTCATCCCTTGATTTTTTACCCTGGCCCCATACCCCCTTGCCAGCAGGAACAGATAATTAACAGATTTTGTCCCGATGTA
>JADBJO010032593.1:0-15528 GCA_016801955.1 Conus betulinus
ACGAGATGCTGAAGCACCTTGGCAGCACAGCCACCCTCAAACTTCTAGAGGTCTTCAACCTGAGCTGGGAAACTGGAGACTTGGCACAAGTTTGGAGAGAGAAGCCATCATGATCCCTGTCCTCAAAAAAGGCAAGGACAAGAAGAAGGCTGCCAGTTACAGGCCAATCAGCCTCACCAGCTGCGTCATCAAGACCCTAGAGAGGATGGTCAACCAGCGCCTGCTTTGGTATCTCGAGACTGAAAACATCCTGGTTCCTGAAACAGGCAGGCTTCAGACAGTTTCGCAGCACAGAAGACCAGGCCACCTACCTCTCCCAAGAAATCGAGGATGCATTCCAGGAGCAAAAGCTTGTCTTTGCCACCTGGATCGATCTACAAAAGGCCTTTGACAAAGTCTGGACTGATGGCCTCCTCGTGAAACTGCATAGATGTGGAGTCGCTGGCAACATGCTGCATTGGATCAGATCCTACCTCCACACAACTGCAGAGCAAGAGTCACAGTCAACGGACGAAAAGGCAAAAAAAGTACTGCTGCGTCATGGAGTCCCACAAGGAGGCGTCCTCTCGCCCACACTCTTCTTGGTCTTCATTAATGACCTCACCCAAGAACTTCCGAAAGGTATCCATGCTGCACTTTATGCAGATGACCTGGTGCTGTGGTGCAAGGAAGAGCATGCCACTACTGCCACATACAGAATGCAACAAGCGGCTGACAAGCTGGCGGCATGGGCAGATGAGTGGTGTGTGGCAATCAACAAGGAGAAATCTTCCACAACACTCTTCACCTTGTCAACAAAAAAAAAAGGCTGGGCCCATCAAACTTGGAGACACAGCCCTAAAAACGAACGAAGAGGAGGCAACCTATCTTGGTGTCACCTTTGACAAGAAGCAAACCTGGCGACCACACATCCAGAAAGCTGAAGCAAAGGCCAGACGAAAGCTTGCCATTCTGCGGAAGCTAGCCGGAACCAGCTGGGGAGCAAACGAACAAATACTCAAGCGCGTCTACCAGGGAGCAGTCAGGCCCCATCTTGAGTATGGCTCAACAGCTTGGTCAACAGCAGCGAAGACCCACCAGCAATCCCTGGATAGGGTCCAAAATCAAGCCCTCAGGATCATCACCGGGTCCATGCGATCCACACCAATCAAAGCCATGGAGGAGGTTACTGCCATACAGCCCCTCCACCAGAGGAGAGACGCAAAGACCATGGTTCAGGCAGAGAAATTCAAGTGCCTGCCTCAACATCCGATGAACAAGAGGATGCAGAACCTGACCAGAATCGTCGTCTCAAACGCAGTAGCTTCATCCATAAAAGCAAGAGTCTTGCCAGGGAGCATCAAGATGGCTTGCCACCTGCCAACCCACTGGACCCCTCTGATCTCTGCCACAGCCCTGGAATGAAGACTTCACAAATCTTCACATCTCCACAACAGTTCCACAGGTTGCCTCAGGAGACTCTCAGGATGACACTGTCAAACGCACTCTCACACTTGCCATGATTGCTGAGAAGTACCCTGAAGAATCCTGGATACATGCGTACACCGACGGCTCAGCAACCAACAACCAACGTGTGTCTGATGGAGGAGCGGGCGTATTCATCAAGTCACCTGAGGGACACACCACCACAGCAGGGATACCAACTGGGAAAAACACTGCTCCAATTATGCTGCAGAAGTTCAGGCCCTCATGCAGGCAGCCTCCATGATTCATGATTCACAGAGCGACTGCACCCAAGTTGTCTTCCTCTCTGACGCGCTGTCCGTCCTGGAGGCCCTTGCAGGAGACAAACTTCCTCGTCTAATGGAGAAACTCCAGGAAACTCGCCAAAAGTAGACGAGTAGTCCTGCAATGGGTACCTGCCCACTGCGGAGTCCCAGGGAACGAGGCAGCCGATCAGCTCGCCAAAACCGGAGCCAGAGGAAGACAACCATACAACAGCGTCAGCTTTGCAGAGAGAGAGACCCTTGTGAAGGCTCTGATGCGACCACAACCCACAAGGGATGCCTTCCATCTTCTGGAGAGACAGGAGCAGGTGGTCATTATGAGACTTAGAACTGGCCACTGCCGACTCAATGACCACCTGCATAGGAAGCTGAAGCTGGCGCCTTCCTCCTCCTGCTCCTGTGGTCTTGAAGACCAAACACCAGAACACATCTTACAGACCTGTCCCCTTCTCAAGGGACTGAGAGAAACTGTGTGGCCAACGCCGACTCCGCTGGGCTGACGCTGTGAGGTGTACGAAGAAGAAGAAGAAGAAGGTAGTGTTTCTTGCTCTACCTTTAAGTCTGGATGTGTAGCCACTTCCTCTCTTAATGTTCAGATATGAAAGCTGGTCTGGGAGTATTGTGGGTTTGCCCTTGTTTGTTGAGGCGATTCTTTAGATTTTTTTATGACATCAGATTGGCCGAGCTGTAATCCAGTTCGTACCCTTGCTCTTGCCTGCCATTGTGTCTGCTCTCCTCTCTCATTTCCTTTGACTCCTGCATGTCCAGGGCAGTACAGCCACATGAGTCTTTCCGACGGAAGGTTGCAGATCACTTCATGCCAAGCAGGGCTTCCCATTCCACTCTCCACATGTTCAAGTAGGTTCATGGAGTCAGCCAGTGTCACGGCTTGTTGAGTTGCGCATGAGAGCCAGTGGAGTGTTTTGTGTCTCTGCTTCTACCCCCCATTGTCAGACTTGACGTTCTTAAAACCTATTCACCATTGTATGCCTGGATAGTTAGGCCATTTTGTTTTGCTGTGTATCTGCAGCCTGGCTTACCTTTGGTTACGAAGCCATCAGTGTATATAACAATAAGTTTTTTGTGTGCCAAGGTTTACTGCCTGCGTCTGAATTTCGGCCTTTGTTTTGCCTTCTGGACATTCTCGACAGTACCTTCCAAGTTCTGGAGTGATGGCAGTTTGGTAGAGGTGTTGGACATAGACTGGATACTTGCCCTATTCTTTCGTTTCTTTGAGTTCTGCTGGCACACTGTATATTGTCTTTTGCCTGTCCTACCCATGATTTCCCTAGGCGAGTGCCTTTTGTTTTCTTGACTGCTGCATGTCGCACGTCGTAGCCATGAGACTCTCTTCTTAAAAATCTCTCATCTCACTAATCGATCCATTTATCTGCACGTTTGGTGTGGTCTCGAAACTTAGGTGAGGTGGTGTAGCATATATGGACTAGTGCACATGCAGTGATACTTCCTTGCTGAAACTGAAATTGAAACTCACACTCTCTCTCTCTCTCTCTCTCTCTCTCTCCTGTCTCTGTCTCTGTCTGTGTGTGTGTGTGTGTGTGTGTGCGCGTGCGTGCGTGCGTGCGTACGCGCGCGCGCGCGCGCGCGCGCGTGTGTGTGTGTGTGTGTGTGTGTGTGTGTGTGTATGCGTCGCCCGTGCGCACTTCTGTGTTTGTGTGTGTGTGTGTGTGTGTGTGTGTGTGTGTGTGTGTGTGTGTGTGTGTGTGTGTGTGTGTGTGTGTGTGTGCCCGCGCGCGTGCACGCGCGCGCGCGCGTATATATATATATATATATATATATATATATATATATATATATATATATGTGTGTGTGTGTGTGTGTGTGTGTGTGTGTGTGTGTAAAATAAATTGCAATAGGGTCGTGCTGACAGGGCATAGTTCCGAGTAGGTCTCTGATGTGCATGTTCTTACCATAGTCACAAGATAGATCAAGCAATGAGCCAAACTGACTTGATTCATCTAACATGCCTTCTGCGAACATTAATTATTTTTTTTATTAATTTATTTATTTACTTTCCAGCTTTCTTGTTTATTCTTAAAATTAGCTTAAAAAGCGCATGATGTGACATCCAAGGGCAGTGAGGGAATGTAAAATTATGATTTATTGTTTCCTAATCCTCAGTTGCAAGTTCAAAATACATATTTTTGCAGATTGGCTGGTTTCACGTGATTGGAGGTGACTTGAGCCTTTTTTTTCTTTTCCCTTATTTTGTCAAATTATGAAATATCCAATTAAAGTGACCAGTTATTGTGAGCCTCTGAAGTAAACCTGTATTATTTTCAGGTATAAACAGACGCTGATGTGGGCGGACAGGACATTAGCTCATGCTGTGCGTACTGTAACCACAACTGATACAACAGTCAAGTGTCCAATATATCCGATATGTGGTCAGTTAAACAGAATGCTTTTCTTAATGCTCTTCAAAACAAAGTTGACGAACCACAATGTCATACCAATCGAGTCATTTCCTTGCTGTATCAGAAACCCCGACCGTCAAAGACGGAAAAACCCCTACAGACAATGTGTATCTTTGTAAGGTCAACACGCCAGTGTATGAGACTTTTAGAGTACAGTCTACTGTCCTGCATCCACATGAAACAGCTTTCAGTGTCCACTTCATCCTCTGCCCTTCAAACCACACAGCGTATTTGTTTCTGGCCTGTGATGTACGCAGTGCCTGCTGGGCCAAGAACGGCGATCAGCACAACACTGACAGCAACAGCTGGGGCAGGCCTCCTGCTTCGCCTTGTCTTTCCTCAGCAATGTCGTCACTTCCCCCATTGTTCTCATGCCTCAAAGGAAGTGATGGCGTTTCTTACACGTTTGTGTGTAACCATCGACAAGACTGTAGAGACAATAGTGACGAATCATTTTGTGATTTTCCACCTTGTAAAGAACAGCAATGTGGTGGTAGTAGACAGGTACGGATAACTGATGTCAGTCTTATACTTTAACCCAGTGATAACGCCCAGTGTGAAATCTGGAAGTGCCTTATAGATTGACTCCTTTGCTTCTGAAACACGCCGAAAGTAAAAATGGTGTTTAAGGGCTTATTGTCCTCAATTCTGTAACAAACACGAATCTTTTGTTAGGGATGCTGGGGGTTAACTTTGTCAGTTTTAATGTTGTATTCAGCCATCATTCATCCCCTAAATATCACAATTCTAAAAATAAAGCATTTTGCGTGGGAATAAAACTGAGCTTAGTTCAGTTCAGTGGTTTGTTTAATGTCTTTTCATCATAAAACGGAGCCAAACTGTTATTATGCCTATCAGCGTAATGCTCTGTATATGTTTTTTACCACAAGAAATGCAGTTACTAAGACTTTGATGAATTAATGACACTGATTCTTCACAAAGTATTGAAGCCTGTTTACACTGGCGTTAATCATTGCTGGGGGAACTTTTGTTTATAGAATTAACTTACGTCGCCAACTGATATGTTAAATGAACGTCTGGCATAGTTTTGTTAGACTCACAGGACATTCCATAGAGCTAGGATGCCACGTTAACAATTTATTAGTCCATTGTACGTCATTGTTGTCGTTGTTGCTGCATCTGAGTCTTGTTTTTAAAAAATGAACCAGTCACATGATAGCATAGAAAAAAAACAGACTTAAAGACAACGTTTCTTTGTAATACTTTGCTTTATGATAAATAATCTGGTCCATGTGATGGGATTCCTGGCAGTTATAAAAAGTTAAAACTCCCGTAGCCTACTGGTCATAGGGGACGTGAAATGTCAGAGGTTCACTGAGTATAGGGCACAGCGTAATAAAGAAGAAGGCCCCCCAGCCTCTCTTTGCGCCATTGTTAGCCATCCTGAATTGAGACATATACCCATTTACAGCTGAATAATCTCTAAATTGTACCGTTGCTGTAAGTGTATAAGGTGACACTAACATCTGTATCTATGTTGTTATCTGGTAATACAGTGTTACACGTCAGTTCAGTTCTGTAATGGACAAGTGGACTGCGTCAATGAGGATGATGAAGTCATGTGTCCTTACGTCAAGACAAGAGAGGAAGAGTTTGGCGTGGACTTGACTCCTCCAGCTGTGATTGATTTTGTTAAACGTGGCGCCACAACAGTCACTCCTCTTCCAAATGTGAAGGATGCAGAATCACAAAGGTTTCAGGTTTTGTCCAGACACTCACTATCAGTGTGCATATGACGGTTACTGCCTCCCTACCTACACCAGATGTAACGGCTTTTATGACTGCCCCTACCATGAAGACGAAGCAGGCTGTGACAGCTACACCTGTCCAGGCCACTATCGCTGCTTTGACTCCAAAGTATGTGTACATCCAAGCCAGGTATGTGTGATGGAATCTATCAGTGTCCCAGATCGGAAGACGAGCTGTTGTGTGACCTGCACTGTCCACACAGCTGTGTGTGTTACGGGCTGGCCTTCACTTGTCCACAACCTTTCCCTGCCCATGGTTACTCTGAGCTGCGATATCTGAACGTGTGAGCAGCAGTGGCATGACTCTCTCACAGCTAGAGGCCAATACAATGCTGGTCTTCCTCAGTCTTTATGATTGTCATCTTCACAATGTCACCTCCATATCTTTGCCCAATCTCATCAGCCTTGACTTCAGCTTTAACAACCTCATCACGATTCCATTCGATATTTTATATAACGCTCAAAATTTAAAAGCACTGTTTTTATCAAATAACCCCATAGTGCACTTTCTACCAAGTGGCAGTAACAGCAGGGGGACATATCAACAAATTCAAAGGCTGGGTTTGTCATTCACCAATCTTCGTGCCTTGAATCAGCAATTTTTCACCCTATTTTCTGGGGTCATTTGGCTGAATCTGTCACACAGTGGTACACGGCGCGTGACTGGTCGGGGATTTCAGTCAATGAGAAAGCTTCAGGTTCTGGACATGAAGGGATGCCCGATGACAGAGATTGACAAAGAACTCCTGCAAGGTCTGGACCAGCTGCACACACAGTCTATGGTGACAACCACAAACTGTGCTGTGTGGCCGCACTTTTACCAGAAGTGAAAAAATGCTTAGCACCAAGAGATGACTTATCTTCCTGTCAGGACCTGCTGAAATCTAACACTTACAGAGTGTGTTTGGCCGTTTTCAGTGGGCTGGCTCTGACAGGCAATAGTGTCAGTTTTGTGTTCCGTTGTTTTGCTCTTCAGAGAAGTGGTTCACGAAGCTTCAGCGTCTTCGTCCTTCACTTGTGTGTGTCTGACTTTCTGATGGGTCTTTATCTGACAGTAATAGGAGTGGCTGATGTGTACTATGCAAACCGTTATGTCTGGGAGGATATGACATGGAGACATAGTGTCTCATGTAGGTTGGCTGGTTTTCTCTCTTTGATCTCTTGTGAAGTGTCTGCATTTATTATTTGTCTGATCACGGCTGACCGATTTCTGGTTGTTCGTTTCCCGCTAAAGTTTGTGCATTTTCAAACGTGGAACGCGCAACTTGTCACCTGTATGTCCTGGGTGACAGGCATTATTCTTGCAGTTGTTCCATTACTACCTAGTATGGCTGACTGGGAGTTCTATAGTCAGACAGGGATCTGTATTCCTTTGCCTGTCACCAGGAGAATGTTTGCTGGACATAACTATGCTTTGGGTGTTATGATTGTGCTGAACTTCGTTCTATTTCTTGTTATTGCGTTTGGCCAGATGGCTATCTATTGGTCAATACGATCAAACACACTGAAACAGGGTTGGAGCACTAAGTGTTCTGATGACACAGATGTAGCCCGCCGATTGTTCACTGTGGCCATGTCAGATTTCCTCTGCTGGTTTCCTATTGGTTTACTGGGGCTTCTGGCGTCACAAGGGGTACCTGTTTCTGGAGAACTCAACGTTGCCATGGCCATTATTGTGATGCCGCTTAACTCGGCTCTAAATCCTTTCCTATACACGGTGAATGTTCTCCTGCAAAGACAAGAGCAAAAAAAAAACAAGAACAGATTCAAAAATGGCTAGAATCAAGGAAACAGTCATTCTAGCGGCAATGTTGCTTTTACTCGGTTGAATATTACTGTACATAGCAAGGTCTTGGGAACACTTGGTATTTTGCGGCATGCAGTTTAGCTCATTTGGATTTTGACAGTTGCTTTTTTCAAAAAAATTCTTGCTGTTATAGAGTGTTTCAGATTATTGAATATATAATTTTTCAGCTGTTAATTATGTCTCAGGAGGAAGGGTGAAGAAATGAATAAAATACATTGTAGCTAAAAGAATATTTTTGTACGGCTCATTCCTTCTTTATGGTAGTGAATTCTCCTTGCATTACAACATTGCGTGCCAAGCAAAATTCATCTGGGACAATTTGACATGGGAACATTTGTTTTAACTGGTACATGAAGGAAAGTTTCTATAATAAATTTTGCTCTGTTCGACAGGAAGCAAACAGATCATTTCCTGTATATTCACCTCATGGCAGCTGCTTTCTTGACCAGAGTTTTATCTTCGGGAGGTGACTCATGATTTGGAAGTTAGATTATCTGGTTTCATGCAAACCAATGTTAAACATGTTTTCTTTGTGAACGACGTTTCGGCTTTGTAGAAGGCTTATGTAAAGTCATGAATCAGTACACGCCTGCACAACCTTGGACACTTGAAAAAAAAGGATAAACATTTTAGAAACAGGCGTCATTTCACTTTCTTTCCCTTGTGGATCAAAGGGAACAGAAAGGGTATAGTCACGCAGGTGGCTGGCAGTCGCACAGTCATGGTTCAAATCGTGGAACATATCAAAGGAATCGTTGTTGGTATGTCCGATAATCGTATAAGTCACCATGCAGAATTTGGAAACCAGACAAAAGGTAGAGATTTTCACATCCCCCCTCCAGTTTACTCACTCTCCCCTCTACGCCCCGTTTTCATACCCTCTCTTGTATCCATCCCCAATCCCTCCCTTTTCTCCCCGTCTACTTTTCCCGCCTATCCCTATCTTCCCCTTCCTTCTCATCCCCCAATCAACCCCCCCCCCCTCCTAACCCATGCGCACCAGCCTCTTCCCACACAGTCGTCGTCATCCACTCTCCTCCCTGGCAGCTTCCCACGTTCCCCATGTTCCCATCCCCTTTCTTGGCATTTTCCACCACACATCAGCTTCCATTGCATGCCCACTTTGCACCCCCCCACCACTCCTCCCCAATGAAGTTGCTCTAGTTCTGCCCAGTATGCAGAAAAGTCACTGTGCCAAAGACAGGAAAGATCAAACTTAAACTGAAGATCTGTACAAGAGGCAAAAAGGCATGCGACGTACACAGAGACAACGTACTGTGTGTGTGTGTGTGTGTGTGTGTGTGTGTGTGTGTGTGTGTGTGTGTGTGTGTGTGTGTGTGTGTGTGCACTGTTTTGATTCTGGTATTGTGTAGGTTTGTGGGCGACTACACGCATCGATTACATGTATCTAGAAATGCGGCCGCCGAATATTTATGAATGATGGTACAAATGGGTAGTGTCGGAAATAAGAAAGTGTTATTTCATCATACTGATAACATTCACTAAATTATTAATAAGGTCATTCTCTTCCACTCCATGAAGATTGTATAGTTGGCCTTCTGCGGCTATCATGCAGTAATATACTTTTTTGAGCTCCAAATCACGAGATGTCATTTGTAGCAGACACAGTGCTGATCTGGTTTTGGAATTTCTGTGGTTTGTCAGGTAATGACTGCTGGTTACAACTGTCTATTAGTTTGTTATAAACCAACGCCTTAAAGAAGTTCCGTTTTTAGTGTTACTCCAAAACCATATGTATTTCCCTTGTAGTTATTTGAAAAAGATTATTTGACCAGCTTTATATCAAACGTATCAACCCTATTCCTCAACATGAGAGAATTCAGTATCAGATAGTATAGTCTCTAAAAGTCTGTCCAGGAACCTTTCTTGTAAGACCCGCCAAGCAACGCATCATCATAAGCTCGCTCCACATAGATCTCTTCTTTTGCTTATATGATGTGTGTTCGAAATTAAATTACCTGGCATTCACTATTCAGAGAAGGATACATATACAGTTCTGACACAATGGGTATTTTCATTGTTTTGTGTGTGCACCCCTAGAACATCTGCATGTTTGTCACTGATGTTTTGAAAGGAAACATTGCCTCCACTCTGTCTTTGGAGTAATCAACATTTCCAGTTTCGTTTAAAAACAATACGTTAAAATAGTTGTATACATCCTGTGCTTTAATATAGTCATTTCCATATGAGAAAAGTAACGATATATTGGATCACTTTTTATAGATATCTCGATTCTCGTTTGATTTCTATCGCTGCTCAACCCCCGAGTCTGACAGTTGTCACGCAGCTAGTTCCTGATTTGGGTGTTGACAATAGCACAAGATTATATATGATATTCTGAATTCAAACTTTGTTTGATTCGTTGACAAATGAAGAGTAAATATGCTGTCTAGTGTCTTTATGTCAGTTATGAACATATTAAAAAAGATTCAAATGGAGCGGCTGATAGCGGAGAACGAAGCAAAATTTAGAAAGAGAGGGGGTTAGTTACCGCCAAGGACATTGACAAACAAAGCACAGGACAAGACACGATGCATTTCGACCTCTTGGATCTTCTTCAGGCAAAAAAAAAAAGAAAACGATTACATTTAACATTTAGGACAGTGCAAACAAAGGACGAAGAGAGACTTATCTGGTGTCTATGTGGTGAAGAATGGCCGCCAGACAGAAACGACAGAGGGGTTTATGGGAGAGGAAGAGGAAGGTGAGGGTGCGTGGAGGGAGATGAAGAGTGAGGCGATGGGGTGTATAGTTGGTTTAGTGGGGGGTGGTGTGATATATGTGACGGTTGTGGTTAAGATGGATTGATAATAATGCTAAGAGGCAGGGTGTGAGTGTGTGTGTGTGTGTGTGTGTGTGTGTGTGTGTGTGTGTGTGTGCGTTTGTGTGTGTGTGTGTGTGTGTGGTGTGTACATATATATATATATATATATATATATATTACAAAAAGGAAAAAATGTGTATATATATATATATATATATATATATTAAAAAAAGAAAAATATGTATATATATATATATATATATATATATTAAAAATAGGATGGTAAAAAGGAAAGTTTTAAAATCAACAGTCTGTTTCGAGCGCTCGCTCTCCTCAGGATATTTTAAATCAACAGGTCTGTTTCGAGCGCTCGCTCTCCTCAGGATATTTTAAATCAACAGGTTTGTTTCGAGCGCTCGCTCTCCTCAGGATTTTAAAATCAACAGGTCTGTTTCGAGCGCTCGCTCTCCTCAGGATTTTAAAATCAACAGGTCTGTTTCGAGCGCTCGCTCTCCTCATATTTTTAATAGATGTTGCTTCCCAAGGGGTTGAGGCACTGTACAAATTTTATTAGGCATTTTAGTGGTATTTTTGATATATATATATATATATATATATATATATATATATATATATATATATATATATAGATAGAGAGAGAGAGAGAGAGAGAGAGAGAGAGAGAGAGAGAGAGAGAGAGACAGAGGGACAGAGACAGACACACACACACACACACACACACACACACACACACACACACACACGCACACACACAGACGGGAGGGGGGTTGGGGGACCACATGTAAACAGTATTCTGGGTGAATTATGATCATGATGAGTCTATATATATATATATATATATATATATATATATATATATATATATATATATATAAGTATAAGTAGAAGAATAAGATGAGAGTAACTGTAATAAAAAAAAAAGAAAATTAAGTGAATAACATAGATAAATGATTTCGCTAGGTGATGAAGGAGATGGTAGTGGTTATGTGTGGGTAGTTGTGAAAGATGTTAGGTAATGTTAATGAGGGAGGGAAGGGGATGGAAAATTAATGGGTGATAAAGTATAATTGGGGGAGGAGGGTTGGGGGGAAGGGTGTGGGTGGGGAGGAGGGTAATGTGTGTGTGTGTGTGTGTGTGTGGGGGGGGGGGGTGCAAGAGTAAGAGAGCTCATATATCTCCATCCACCATGAGGTGGGGGGTGGGGATGGGAGGTTCATACAAATAGTGCTGTTGAAAAAGTAACAATGCTGTGGGATGATGTGTATTGTAACAGGTGAAATAATGTGTTGGCATTAATATGCTGATGCTGGTTGAGAAAAAAAATAGCAATGCTCAATGAGAAAACAGGGTATCATGTGTTACACACACACACACACACACACACACACACACACACACACACACACACCACACCCCCACCCCCCCCCCCCCCACACACACACACACACACCACACACACACACAAGATGGCGGCCACACGCAGCAACTAATCTACCGCGGTGGCCGTTTCGTGGGCCAAGAAAACGGGAAAAATTAAAACAAGATTTAGTGGGAGACAAACGGTACCTAACAGCAGAGTATCGAGAACTCAGAAGTTGTCTACCGTGTCCATTGGAGATAACCGCCAGAAAAAAAAAAAAAAAACATTGTTGAAACCCGGTAGCGAGAAGACCCTGGAATTTCAAGCAACCTCGCTACGTGGAATCCAACTCTTGAACTGACTGGAAATTCTTCAATGGAAAACAAGGTTGGTAGCCATGATTTCAGTTCTCTCGACACGAAAGAAATTACTTTATCTCTCTGCAAGAGCATTGAAATGTTGGAAAATGCCGTGAATACTCAAAACAAAATTCTTGTACAAATCAAACGGCAAGTTACTATGGTGACCACTGCCACACATACAGAAACATACCCTCCAGGTGCAGCAACTTATGCTCAAGCAGTTGCTTCAGATACGGGGAGCAATCCCTCTCAAACTGAATCCCCATCTGCAAAAAATAAAGCAGATCATAGTAAAATTGGTCAAAAATGTTTGTCTAAGAACTGACCAAAAGTAAATAATGACGTCAATCCTATTAGTCAACAGGACGGAAGATCGAATTACGCAAGGAAGGATGACGTCAAAGTGCCTGAGAGGAATAGAAAAGATCACAGTGAATCTAGAAAAACAAAAGTAAAAGCAGACGAAGGCCAGGACTACCCAACAGTACTTATCATCCATGATTCTGTTGCAAACGGAGTTCAAGGAAAAACGACTTGAGTGTTCCTATGATTTCAAGGTCTCCAAGCTTAAACAGCACAATGTGTCAGCTGTGAAACAATGCCTAGAAGAGATTGATACAGAGGAAATGCCTGACTGTGTCGTAGTACATTGTGGAGTCAATGACTTGAAGGTAGAAGAGGCAGAAAAAGTCAGTAAGAATTTTGTGCAGACAATGCAGTCAGTAGCGGAAAAACACCAGAAAGTGAAGTTAGTTATTAGCAAAGCAACAAAAGTGCTGGACAAGAAATTAGAAGTGAACAACAGCTGTTCAATGCAAAGATCAGGTCTGACCTCTTTGAAGTCAAAAACATCAGTTTCATCGACAATGATAACATAAGACTTGATCACCTTCATGACAAAATACACCTTTCAAAAAGAGGCTCTAGCCTGCTTGCAGGAAACATTGGACGGCACGTGAGGAGTCTGGTGTGGGAGACCCCAAAGCGGCCCTCCCGACGACGACAGGGCAACAGGAAAACATACTACGGCTTTCCTGCTCCACGTGCCACCAGTTGGTTCAACCCTTTCAGTGCCCTGGACTGGGAATCCTATTGACGGGCCCACGACGACCAAGCCACCTGATGCCACTGCTGTGTTATCTCTGTTCATTTTGATTGACTTTTAAGCACCTCCATGTATACGTTGTTTTCTGACCAATATTGTTCTTGACATTTTTCTCTTTAATCGTTAATGATTTCTTTTTCCTTCCATATAATTTGTATATTAATTTTTAGAACATGATGCAAGGAGACAACTTTCGTGTTTTTCAATGGAACTGTAGATCAGTACCAAAAGCAATAGTCCTCCAAAGGGAAGAAAACATAATAGAAAATCGCAATGCCACTCTTCTTATATTTCGGCCACGTGGCCTTTTTCAAGAGAAAAAAAAAAAACAAAACAACAACACAACTACGTGAAATCCATCTTTGGCAACTGGTCAGAGCAAAAGCTCTGCTACCTATCTTATCAGTGTATTTTTTGCTCTGACCAGTTGCCAAAGATGGATATCACGTAGCTGTGTTTTTTTTTCTCTTGAACAAGGCCACGTGGCCGAAATATAAGAAGAGTGGCATTGCGATTTTCTATTATGTAGATCAATAATTTCTAATTATGAACATTTAGTTCAACATCTCGCAAATCATAAATATCAAGTCCTAAGCCTCCAGTCATTAAATGTAAAGAAAGATAAGCTACCTAAGTTAGAAAATTATTACTTCCCTCCTGTCTATCAAAAAGAAAGACACAAATGGGAAAATCAATACAGCTCTCTCTCTCTCTCTCTCTCTCTCTCTCTCTCTCTCTCTCTCTCTCTCTCTATCTATATATATATATATATATATATGAAGGGGTAAATTACACACTGTGCCCTAATCCTATTCCATCAGATATTTCCACAATTCATTCTTGTGCTGTGACAGTACAATTTGATAAGATTCTACTAACTATCTTATCAGTGTATTTAAATAAAGGTCCAGATGGCAACAACACTGAATGGATCCGTATGCCTCAGGCAGATAAAGGCAAAAAAGTGTTAATTACAGGAGATTTTAATGCGCATGCCCCTTTTTTGGGAGAAGAACTGTGACCATATCACGAGCAATCGTTTGATAAAGAATGTTGTAGATTCATCATTTTATCTTTTAAACGATGGACGAGTTACACGAATCCCCGATAACCCTAATCATAGAACTACGGCAATTGATTTAACTCTGGTTTCGCCTGATCTAGCTCCCATTTGTGAGTGGAAACACTGGGTCATTGCTTAAATAGTGATCATATTCCGATTATAACAAGTTTTAAAATTACAAGCACAAGAATTACAGATCTAACTGAGGATAAAGTCCCAAAGTACAATTATAAATTTGCTAATTGGGATAAATTTTCAGCAAGTATGTCCACGCTTTATGTTGAGGATATGCAAGATAAAGATATAAATGATCTGTGTATTTTTCATTTACCAAGGCAGTCCTAGATGCTGCAAATGACTCTATACCATGCTTAATACAAAGAAATCACATAAACACTCTGGAAATATCTGGTGGAGTGAAGACTGTGAAAAGGCAAATGGTGAAAAATGGGAGAAATTTAAAATATACATACAAGAAAATTCTACCCCCACACCATCAAGAGGCAAACAAGGCAAAAAAATAAATCAAACAGAGTTAATACCAAGGCCAGGAGACAATACTGGTCTTCTTTTTGTATTAATGAAATCTACAGTCATAAAGATATGCAAAAAGTCTGGGGAAAAAATGAAAACCATGAAGAACGGAATTAATTTACCACAATGTTCCATAAGATTTGAGAGCTCAGATCTACCCACTAATAATGAAAAAGCAGAAGCATTTGCAAAGATGTTTGTCAGTTATAGTAGAAATGCAGTTCTATCAACTGTAAGTAAAGAGTATAGAGAAAGTGAAGAGCAAAGTAAAACAAAATCAATTTATGATGATAATGAGTTCACAAGGAAAAGCTATGTAAATTCTGAAATAACACTTGAGGAAGCAAAAGAAAGTATTTTTACATTTGAGTAAAGCAAAAACATCTGTTTGGATTAGATGGAATATAACCCCCAAATCAAGCAGGCTTTCGGAAAGGCCGATCAATCACAGAACATCTAGTGGAAATCTAACAACACAAATCACACAGGCAGTCGCGAGGCGAAGAATACCTTGCAATTTTTTTTTGACTTTAAAAACTTATGATCAAGTATGGCAA
>JADBJO010032595.1:0-2500 GCA_016801955.1 Conus betulinus
TTGATGTGAAATGTGTTTGAAATGGAAACAGAACCTTCACTGCGGGGGAGAGAAAGATTCTGCTGCAGCTATAGATCTTTATGGCACAGAATTTCGCGCTGAAAACTTGTTTCCTGCTCTGAATCCTAACTTTTCTTCAACAGTGATCGCCTCTGTTTTGTGGCTTCAATCACTGAGTTGAAATGTACAGGGGTGACTGACTAGACCAATGGTACGACAATTCTGGCATTTTTGCAGATTCGTATTTTTCGCCGTTACCAAACACTTTGTACAATAAGGGCGCCGTTTTCCGATCCGTCAGATTCTCTTGCAGACGGTTCTGATGGCACTGATCAGTTATCGTTCCCTCCGGCCTACACCCATTCAACCATTGAAATTCATTAGTTTTTTTCATCACCAGAGAAAATCTGCAATATTCTAGAAAAAAAAAGACTTGCAAGTAATCTTTGGTCCGTTTTGATGCAAACAAATTTATTACGCTGATCAAAAGGTGAGTGTGTAGCTAATCTTTTTTTTACACTTAGTTATTATGAATTGGACAAAAACCCGTGGCATACGTAATGGAAAAAACTGAGGACGGATAAACACATTTACTTTACTGTGTGAAACAAAAAGATGTGTTTCTGCCAAAGCCTCTCAAACGTGTGTCGCTTAGTTTCTGCCCTTAAAGGCATTTTGGAATTTGAAAACTTTCTTACCAGTTCCCTATTCCAGAGCAGGCTATTCACTTTGATGTAGTCCCGGCGGTCATTTTTTTAACAGCTTCCACCACAAACCTCCCTGCTTTTTCTCCGCTCTCTTGATGTAAGATCTGCTGAATGTAATATCACTTTTCAAAACTCCATTCATTTCAAAATAATTAACACGGATGACTAAACTTAATAAAATGGGTCAACTGACCGAGAGAGAGAGAGAGAGGGAGAGAGAGAGAGGAGGAGAGAGGGAGAGAGAGAGAGAGAGGAGAGGGAGAGAGGGGACAGACAGACAGACAGACAGGCAAAGAGGCAAAGAGGCAGACAGAGAGACAAACACATACAGACGGACAGACAAATACAGAAAGAGGTAGAGTAGAGAGAGAGAGAGAGAGAGAGAGAGGGAGAGATGTTCGAGGGAGATTCGGAGAGGAGCGAGAGAGGAGAGAGAGCGAGAGAGAGAGAGGGAGGAGAAGTCAGACAGGCAGACAGACAAACAGAGACACACAGAAAGAGAGAGAACGATTACAGATAGAAGTAAACTCGTTCTCCTCCAATGAATTCTTGTTCAGTTTACCACGAATCAGCTACTTTTCTACCGCAAGCAAGCACAGTCCCGGTGTACAACAGTTATAAAACAGATCCGATCCGGGTCTTTCAATTCTACACCGAATTAAACAGACAGTGGTTCTGGTCACCTACCTAAACCCAAATAAACACCGGCACCCCCCCCCCCCCCCCCCCCCATCCCCCCCCACGCAGTCAGTCAGAGACGGTGACGGCTGCACGAAACACACAGCCACAAAGGAGATGGAAGAGAGCATTGGAGTCCCAGACCCGCTCCAGTCAAGCGAGACAGCCCGTTTCCCCCCCCTGGACCAAGAAAGACGAAAGGACCTTCTCTCTCTCTCTCTCTCTCTCTCTGAGTGGCATTGTTCCCATTCAACTCGCTCCATCTCCCCGTGTACACAGCCAGACCTACGTTGATTCTGTCATGGTCTCAGTGCAAGCTGGTCCTTGGGAGGGGAAGGGGGGGGGGGGGGGGGTAAGAATGACGTCACCGTGAGGCTACCCTCAAAGGAGACGCTGCCCTGTTGTTGAGTCACTTGAGGCTGTGTGTCTGGTGGTTTCTGTGTTTTCCTCACTATGTTTTTACTTCATGAATACAAACACCATGTCACGTTGCTTATGCAGGTGGCCCAACGCTTAAAGACGATGAATGAAAGAAACAATAGGCTGATCCACTGCATCAACGTGATTGACGATTTGCTTTTCAAATCACATATGAAGACAACCTCTTACTTCCCATTTCCGTGTGTGCGTGCAAGCTTGCGTGCGTGCGTGCGTGCGTGCGTGCGCGTTTGTGAGTGCATGTGTGTGTGTGTGTGTGTGTGTGTGGGGGGGGGGGGGATGCGTGCGTGCTGCGTGCGTGCATGAGTAAGTGTGAGTGTGTGTGTGTGTGGTGTGTGTGTGTGTGTGTGTGTGTGTGTGTGTGTGCGCGCGCGCGCGCGCGTCTGTGTGTGTGTGTGTGTGTGTGCGTGTGTGTGTGCGTGCGTGCGTGCGTGCGTGTGCATGTGCGTGTGTGTGTGTGTGTGTGTGTGTGTGTGAGTGCGCGCGCGCACATGCGTACGTGCGTGCGTGCGGATACGTATGCGAGTGCGAGTGCGATTGCACGCGCGCGAGTTTATGTGAGAGAGTGAGAGGGGGGAGGGGGAGGGAGGGGGAGAGGGAGGGAGGGAGGGAAGAGAGAGAGGAGAGAGAGAGAGAGAGAGAGTGTGGGGTGTGTGTGTGTGTGTGTGTGTGTGTGT
>JADBJO010032595.1:12500-15527 GCA_016801955.1 Conus betulinus
GCAATCAAGACCTACCAACAATCTCATTTGTATAGTGCTTTAAATGTACTACTCCTCTTGTCTTATTTGATCCAAACGCAAAGAATGGATGATAAAGAACAAACGATGAATTTCAAACGAGATATCCAGCACCTTGTATCAACAGGAATGAGAACAAATACACACGTTTGTTAAATTCCTTCCTTATGCGGAACATCAGTATACATGTATGAAGTGGTTGGCAGACTCAAAGACAGCAAGAGGTAACGGAAAGAGGGAGGGAGAAGGTGAGCAAGAAGAGAGAGAGAGAGAGAGAGAGGGGGAGGGGGGGGAGGGGGGAACATGGAATGACTTCCCTCGCGACACCTCAAAGACTCATTGCCTCATGTACCCCCCACCCTCCACCGTCTGGGCCCTCCATGAATTTGGAACGAAGACTAACACCGACTGATTCCACGCTGTCTGTCCCGCTCCTCCCTCCAGACCACCCTGTTTTCGCCCAACGGCCCGACACTGCCAGTTCTTGCTTTCATTCTCCCAAACAACCCCACCCCCTCTCCCCCCTTGAGGCTGACAGTAACTCAGCGATGTCTGCACGAGTTTGATGGAAGACCCCCCCCCCCCCCCCCCCTCCCCCCCCCCCCCCCCCCCCCCCCCCCTCTGCAGTCTGGTGGGACCGACTCTTCTCATTTGGAGAGGACTAGGCTGAAAGATTAATGGCCTCGTCCGTCTCACCCTGTCTTCGTGGGTGGATTTGCGCTCACTAATGCTGTTACTATTGGCTAGTCGACTGCGAGGGAAGAAGGGAGTTTACGTGGGCCTGGCATTCGAGGCAAAAGCATATGTTTAAGGTACAGCTTTCTCCTTATCGTGAAAGTAGATGTTGAAGAACTGAACCACAAATAAATGCAAAAAAAGAAAAAAAAAGAAGACACCCCCCCCAAAACAAACAACAATCAATCAAAAAACCGAGGTTACGACCCAAGACCTGTGGTCTCCTTCAGATAGGACAAGACCTGTGGCCTTCTTCAGGTAGGACAAATCCTGTGGCCTTCTTCAGGTAGGACAAGTCCTGTGGCCTTCTTCAGGTAGGACAAGACCTGTGGCCTTCTTCAGGTAGGACAAGACCTGTGGCCTTCTTCAGGTAGGACAAGACCTGTGCCCTTCTTCAGGTAGGGGCGTGACCTGTGGCCTTCTTCAGGTAGGACAAGACCTGTGGCCTTCTTCAGGTAGGACAAGACCTGTGGCCTTCTTCAGGTAGGACAAGACCTGTGGCCTTCTTCAGGTAGGACAAGACCTGTGGCCTTCTTCAGGTAGGGGCGTGACCTGTGGCCTTCTTCAGGTAGGGCGTGACCTGTGGTCTCTTCCGGCGGGGCATGACCTGCGGCCTTCTTCAGGTAGGGCATGACCTGTGTGGTCTTCTTCCGGCGGGGCATGACCTGCGGCCTTCTTCAGGTAGGGCATGACCTGTGGTCTTCTTCTTCAGGCGGGGCATGACCTGCGGTCTTCTTCAGGTAGGGGCATGACCTGCGGTCTTCTTCAGGTGGGGCATGACCTGCGCGGTCTTCTTCAGGTAGGACATGACCTGCGGTCTTCTTCAGGTGGGGCATGACCTGCGGTCTTCTTCAGGTAGGGACATGACCTGCGGTCTTCTTCAGTGGGGGGCATGACCTGCGGTCTTCTTCAGGTAGGACATGACCTGCGGTCTTCTTCAGGTAGGACATGACCTGTGGTCTTCTTCAGCTAAGGGATGACCTGTGGTCTCCTTCAGGTAGGGCATGACCTGTTGTCTTCTTCAGGTAGGACATAACCTGTGGTCTTCCTCAGGTAGGACATGACCTGTGGTCTCCTTAAGATAGGACAACACCAAACATGACTGTTACCCACTGAAGGGTTCTCATCCAGGATACGAAGGCCGACTTGTCGGGCATAAGCTGAAGATGGACCTAGGCGATTTCAGTTGTGGTGGCAGTGGCATCTTTTTGACTCCATTTCTCATGCTTCTGTCCTCCCTCCTCTAAACCCAACCCCTGTTAGTTACTGTCCACGTGACTGAGGAACTGTTCACCTGCACCTGATTTTTCTCCACTGCATGTTTTGCTTCTACTGTTTGTTTGGTCTTATCCTGCCAGCAGAAGACCGTAAGTTTAAAGTTCGTCAGTGTTTGTTAAAATTTCGTCCAGTGGATCAGTATCCTAAACTTTTCTTTTTATACGTTTTGACTTCTGCTTGCAGCCATTATGCTCTGAAACTCATCAGTGCTAAGTCTCCCCAGTCCTGCTCCTACTCCCATTCTCTATTTCTTTGCTCCAACACCCATCCACCCAGCTTGTCCCACTACATTTCTACTCTCTGTCTCTCTCTGTCTGTCTGTCTGTCTGTCTGTCTCTCTCTCTCGTCTCTCTCTCTCTCTCTCTCTCTCTCTCTCTCCGTTGAGTGTGCGTGCGTGCGTGCGTGCGTGTGGTGTTTGTGTATGAGTGTGTGTGTGTGTGTGTGTGTGTGTGTGTGTGTGCGCGCGCGTATGTGTGTGTGTAAACCTGGCTCATGGCCATTGACAGCATCGCATCTTGACAAACGTTTTTGACACAAAATCTGTCCATTAAAATCTTATACATGGGAAAGACTGAGAACGAGTCTCTCTGTCTCTCTGTCTCTCTCCTCCTCTCTCTCTCTCTCTCTCTCTCTCATCTCTCTCCTCTCTCTCTCTCTCTCTCTCACACACACACACACACACACACACACGAAACAGGGAGACAAGAGACCAAGAACAGAAAAAAGCGAGTAGAGAGGGGGGGTGGGGTGGAGTGAGAGACAGACCGATAGACACAGACATACATAAAAATAGAGATAGGGAGACATACACAAAAATAGGGAGACAGACAGACAGACAGACAACAGACAGACAGAGAGAAAGAAACAGAGAGAGAGGCGGGGTATGGGATGAAGGACTGACTGACAGACAGACATAGTGAGCGAGCAAGTCAGAGAGACGAGAGAAGAGGAGGAGAGAGATAGAGAGAGGAGTAGAGAGATAGAGCCAATGCATAC
>JADBJO010032596.1:0-15526 GCA_016801955.1 Conus betulinus
ATACTGTGAGCCTCTTTGATTTTCTGCTGCTTTTATTTTTCGCTGGGAACCGGCATCTGTGCGGTAAGCTGACAAATGGCTGCTTTCTTGTCCAAACGTGTCAAGATTGGAAGTTTCAACTACGCGGAAACCCTCAGACTCCCACCCCCCCCCCCCCACCCTGACCCGCAACACACGCACACTCCATTTGTTCGGTTTTTTGTTTTGTTTGTTTTAACCTGAGGGTGAAAGCTAAAGTGCATTGACAGGCAGGCAAGTATGTATGCGCGCGCGCGCGCGCGCGCACACACACACACACACACACACACACACACACACACACACACAATTGACAGGGGCAAGACACTGCTACATCAACGGGGGAAGGAGCTGCTTCATCAACGGACAACGGAGACCAGGCCATGTTAACGAACTCAGTGGATGCGGCTAACCACGAATGGGGGAGTATTGTTCCTGATTTTTGGCTTTGTTCTTCTCTCTCGTCTTTACACTTTTTCCAGTGTAGCTGTCCCTTTCTTTCATAGTTATGTGTGCTGTCATAGAGTTTAGTGTTTCCTTGTGTAGAGTTGTGTCGTCTTCTTTCCCAGAGTTTAGTATCGCCTTTCCTCACAAAAGTTCTACTGTCTTTTACAGGGGGTATATTTTCGACACTCACAAGTTTGAAATCTCCTTTCTGCGGTACTAGAATCTTCTTCGTTCTCAGATGCTAGTCTTCTTATTCAGGGTTTAGTGTTTTCTTGATTCACAGATGTTTGTGTCCTTTTCCTCAGGAACTAGTGTCCCATATTTTCCACAGCTGATGCTCGTCTTTTTTTTTTTTTTTAATTGGGGTGTACTTTCCTAATTTTCTAGTCTTCAGTGATTCTTTCCGTGCGTCTTCTTTTCCAGATTTTGGGTCTTCTTTCTCAGAGTATTATGTCTTCTTCTTTCCTAGGATTTAGTGCCACCTTCTTCCCAGGGTTTTTCTGTCCTAAAATCACGTGTGTCTTTTTTCCTGGGTTTAGTGCGTTTTTTTTCTTCCCCAGGATTTAGTATTCTGTCCTTTCCCAGGGTTCCATGCCTTCTTTCCCAGGCTTTAGTGCCCATTTTTTCGCAGTACTTAGTGCCTTCTTTATTCTACAGTGTTTAGTCTTTCTTCGTTCCAAGGATTCTGTGCTCTTCTTTTCCCCCCCCCACCACACACACCACCCCCATTACACCCCGACCCAACACACACACACACCCCCACCCCCCCCCACACACACACACACACACACACACACACACACACACCACTCTCACCACACCTCACCACACCACTACCACATCTCCAACACACCACAAAAACACGACACACACTCACTACACACACACACACATCACCACACAATAACACACACCACACACAACACAATACACAACACAATGCACACACACACACACCACACTACTCCACAGCGCTCCACAGCATACATTCCACAACATACAACCCCCACCCCCCAACACACCTGTAGGCATCCTTCAGTCTCGGAAGACTATGGAGTTGCGCTCTGGGTGTCTACTCTGGTACAGCGACGGGTGTGGCTAGCCACTCCGACGCGGGAATGACAGTCCCTGTGGCAGAGGGCACAGATGAAGTCTGACGCTGGTCTGTCTGCCTGGGCTGCAGCCTTTTTCTTCATTCTCTTTTTCCCCGTGCTGCTGGGCGAGTGTCTCTTCGAACTTGGAGAGACCTTTCTGCACAGTCTGTCTCCAGGCTGACCGTTCGAGGGCTGTTGCTTCCCAGTTGTTCTGGTCGATGTTCAAGGCTTTTTTTAGGTCCCTCTTGCACACGTCTTTGAATCGCAGCTGTGGTCTGTCTGTGGGACGTTTTCCCTGCACGAGTTCTACATAGAGGAGGTCTTTAGGGATCCGTCCGTCGTCCATGGGCACGACACGGCCGAGCCAGCGCATACTCTCTGTTTCAGCAGCGTGTACATGCTGGTGTATCCGGCTCTTTCCAGGACAGTGTTGTTTGGGACCTTGTCCTGCCAGGTGATGTTCAGAATGCGTCGGAGGCTACGCATATGAAAAACATTGAGCTTTCGCTCTTGCTTGCCGGGGGCACGCAGAGTGCAAGACTCGCTGCCATACAGGAGGGTGCTCACCACCCAGGCTCTGTAGATCTGGATCTTTGTGTGCTCAATCAGCTTGCTGTTGTTGCATGTTTTCTTTGTCAGTCTGGTCATGGTGGTAGCTGCCTTGCCAATGCGCCTGTTGAGCTCTGCGTCAAGTGAGAGGGTGTCTGAGATAGTTTTGCCCAGATAAACGAAGTCATGGACGACATCCAGTTCATGGTCATTGATGCTGATGACTGGGAGAGTCAACATCCTGTCCCATGACCTGTGTTTTCTTCGAGCTAATGGTAACCCCGAAGTCTTGGCAGGCATCACTGAATCGAGTCATGAGCTGCTGTAGGTCCTCGGCTGAGTGGGCGATTACTGCTGCGTCGTCTGCAAAGAGGAAGT
This sequence comes from Conus betulinus, assembly GCA_016801955.1. NCBI lineage: Eukaryota > Metazoa > Mollusca > Gastropoda > Neogastropoda > Conidae > Conus > Conus betulinus. The sequence goes on from JADBJO010032596.1 coordinate 2,487, forward strand.
CACGCAGGCACCTCAGCTTGACTTTAGTCTTGGCTCTTAGTCTGGAGAGGTTGAAGAGCTTTCCGTCTATCCTGGTTCGGAGGTAGATACCTTCTGCTGCAGGACCAAATGTGTGTTGCTTCAGCATCACAGCAAAGAAGATTCCAAACAGGGTGGGAGCCAGGACGCAACCCTGTTTCACTCCGCCCCAACACACCACATCCTCATAAAACACTCCCCCCCCCACACACCACCAAACCATCACATTACACCACACCACACCGGAACAAAACACACAACGCCACAACACACCAAATCAGAGGGTTGGAATAGCACAGTGGTAGAGCGCCGGACTCGTAATCTTGGAGATCCTGGGGTTGCGAGTTCGAATCTCATCCAGGCCGTTTCGGTACAGGGGGATTTTTCACTCGGAGTTGACATTGGTTCGGACTCCATCTCCCTTACAATCCTTCGAATGAGACGATAAATCGAGGTTCACAAGAGTGGGGACTCTGGTATTTTACACTAAGGCCTGTTTTGGTCGTGTGTGTTGAGGTCTGAACTGAAATATGTATCCAACGTTCAGACCTAGGATGTTTGATATTGTCCAGCACTTCGCCTTGGTGCTTGTACCGAGGTCTGTGGGAAGTCTTGAAGAGGCTCTCTGCCAGTGGTCGTTTTCTTTTGATGCGTGAAGAGTATCATTTTCAGTTTGTCGTTGCCACGTTTTGCGGAGATCTCTACATTCTGTTCCCTCACTGTCTGTCATGGATTGGTGGGGGTCTTCTGTAAGCAGGAACCATGGTGTATGGCGCCTTCTTTGACTACAATTGTCTGTGGATACAGCAGAAGGTGTTCAGAAACTTCGACTCCCAGGTGGCTTGTCACCCTTGGATGATGGGTTATTAGGACAGAGAGTCTAGTGCAGAATGGTGGCTTTGGTTAGGCTTTAGTAGTTTTTTTGGGGGGGGGGGGGGTGTAGAGGTTAGAGGGAGGCCCGTTCCAGCGCATCATTTAGCTCCTGGCAAGACTGAAGGTGTGCAGGATGCTGCGGTGTTGAACTTCTGTGTGGATAAGAAATTTTGGCGACGCGTAGTTGGAAAAACGGTGTGAATGGATCGGAATGGCCTTACCATGAGATCCATTTTGCGGTGGCATCAGCTTGACTGGCTCCTGCGCGTGGGAGCTTATCAGGGTGTGGGGACCCTGGAGGTGTCAGAGCTGTAGTCATAAAGCAGAGTGCCACTGGCCTGGCCTTCCTGTGTGACACATGGCTGCTGTGGTTTCTGTGACAGTTGTCTGTGGACCAAAGGTACAGAACAGCGGTACCAGACGAGGTGCTTCAGTAAAGGCATGCATTTCCTGAAGTGTCTCATGGGATCCCCTGGTACTGTTGAGTACCCCTTGTTTTGCAGAGAACCTGTCATGGCGGTCATATCAGCATGGTGTTCACACAGGAGGTCCCGTGGAACTGGCTTCAGTATAGGCCTGAACGTCGGTCGTGTTTGCTGTCGAGGGTGTCAGAATTTCGCCCCTGATTCGTGTCTGATTCGCGATTCGTGTTACAAATCGGGTCTCTCTTCCACACGGATCTTTCAACAACGCCACTGCATGCCTTTAGTTCTGTTAGTGACTGGATGTTGTGTTGGATTAGTTAAAATAAGTGTGGACCACAGGAAGGGCAGGGGGGTACTACAGAAGCCTGGCTAGAGAAATACGTACACATAGATGTATATGTACATATTTGTCTCTGGTGTAACCATCGTCATGCATTCTGCGCGTGATTCCCTTTTCTGGTGATTCATCAGTCAGGGTGATGGTTCCCGGGAATCAGAGTTGCTGGCTGCCTTCAGTTGTGTTCCATAGATGGATGCAGTTGAAGGAGCTTGTGTACATCCTGGGACCAGTGTGCAGGGGATGTTTATCTCTTCATGAATGATTGTGAGGCAAGAGAATTGCAGGTATCCGTGGATTGGTCATCGGCCAGCTGGGTGTCAGATTGTTCATGTGTCTGGGAAAGGCTCTTGTTCTCGCCCTAGTTTCCCAGGCCAGCCCCGGGTGAAACTGGCTCAGGCTAGGTGGCCAAGGCAAGGGCTGACCCTCCCCGACCCACACTGACCTTCCCTGACCCCCTACCCCTAGGCCCCCAGGCCATAGGCCCTGGCCTTGGCCAGGGCCCAGGCCCCAGCCTATTGACCTACCACACCACACCAGCCCCACCACCAGGCCCTGGCCCACCACTATCACCACCACCACTATCACCACCACACACCACTACACACCACATACCACCACCTTACCCACACAACCACACACCACACCACACCTGACCACACCCCACCACCACCACACACACCACCACCCACCACCACACCACCACCACTTCCACCACCACCACACCACCACCAAACACACCACACACACCACACACCACACACCCAGCACCATACCACCACACCACCACCACCACCACCACCACCACCACTAACACAACCACAACAAAACCATAAACACGACCACCACACCACCACACACACCACCCCCTGTACAATCCCACAGCACCATCAACACGACCACACCACCACCCACCACCACTACCACCATCCTACTACCATTACCACCACACCCTTCACCATCATACTACTAACACAACAGTCACAACTCCACCACCACACCAACAACGCCCCCCCCCCCCCCCCTCCCCTCCTACTAGGAATCATCGCCTTCTCTCCCTTGGCTGGATGTTTCCTTCATCGCCAGGGTTCCATGTAGTATAGTTTTCTTCTCTTTCTAGGGTTTAATGCCTTCTTTCCCAGTGTTTTGTGTCTTCACATTTTCCAGGGTTTGGTGTACTTTACTTTCCCAGGACTTGGTGACTTCTTCTGTCTTTCCTAAGTTACAATCTTCTTTCGTATGATCTTAAGAGCCCCTTTCTTCCACAGAATTTACCGTCCCTGTTTGTGTCCTTGGTTAAGTGCCGTCTCGTATGGCTTAGTATCCTCCTTTCATTGGGTTTAGCTTTGCTTCCCTTTCGTCTACTTTCATACAGTATTTAGTATTCTTTCCTAGAATTTAATATCCTTTCAGAACGTTTTTTCACAGGGTGTAGAATTTCATAAAAGTTAGGGTCCTCTTCTTTCACAGAGTTAGTGTTCTTTTCTTTCATAAGGGCTTGTGTTCTCTCCTTTCATAGGGTTAGAGTCCTCTTCTTTCACAGGGCTAGTGTTGTGTCCTATCATAGGGGATAGCGTCTTTTTTTCTCACGAGGGCTAGTGTTCTCTTCTTTTAAAGTTTTTTGCTTCCTCTCTTTCACAGAGGCTAGTTTTCTCTTGTTGTTCTGTCTTTTTATAGAGGTTAGCGTCCTCTTCTCTTCTGCCACAGGTGCTAGTGTTCTCTCCTCTTCTTTTGGGCTAGTGTTCATTCCTTCCTTCATAGAGGTTGGAGACTTCTTTCACAGGAGCTAGTGTTCTCTCCTCTTCTTGGGACTAGTGTTCATTCCTTTCATAGGGGTTGGAGACTTCTTTCACAGGGGCTAGTGTTTCTCTCTCTCCTCTTTTTGGGACTAGTGTTCATTCCTTTCATAGGGGTGGGGACTTCTTTCACAAGATCTAGTGTTCACTCTTTTCATAGGGGTTAGCGTCCCTCTTCTTTCACAGGGGCTAGTGTTATCTCTTTCATACGGGCTAGCGTCCTCTTTTTTCACATGGGCTCGTGTTTTTGTCCTTTCATAGATTCAGTGTACTGTTCATTCTTGGTGTGTAGTGTCCCCTTCTTTAAGTTTTTGCTCTTCCTTTCCTTTCGTATGGTTTTTATGTCCAACCTTGCTTTCTATGACCCTTGTGTTGTGTTCTTTCCTATGGACTATTGTCTTTTTTTACTGATGTTTCTGTCATCTTCTTTTCCATGGTCTGTTGTTTTTTCTCTCACAGGTAGAACGCCTTTCTTGCATACGCTTTAGTATCTCTTTACATAGGGCCTTTTTTGATGATGATTTAGTGTGTCTCTTTCTGTAGAGTTCAGTGTCCTTTCGTCCTCTGTATTGTTTCTCAGCTCTAGGGTTTAGTGTTACCTTTTCACAGAGTTCTATGTGTTTCTCTTATAGAGTTCGCCGTACTTTCATTGCTTTTGTATCCTCTTTCGCACGATTCAGTGCCTTTGTGATTATATGATTGGAACTATTCTTTCACAGAGTTTAACATCTTTTTTTTCTCACACAATTACGTCGTCGTACGTCGACTTCTCCTTTCTTAGGGTTTAATGCATCCTTTTCTGGAATATATAGTTCTTCATAGATGTTAAGGTCTTCTTTCTTGTGTTTTAGTTAGAATTTTCTTCGTAAGTATTTCACACAGTTTTTTTTGGTGGCAGACCAAACAGGAAGCGGTGCCAGTCTGCCAGACGACCACCAGGATCGCAGACCAGAGAGAAGGTGTGCCACTACTTGTTAAAGTAGTTAATTCGAATGTCGTAATAGTAGCAGAACTGTTACATTTTCATTTTTGTTCCCCAATTAAGTAGGTACTTGGAACATGAGTCATACTGTTTCGACAATAAAGATTTTAAAAGGTGTGAAATGGGTATTTATAGCCATCATGGCATTGATCGTTGTTCTTTTTTGTTCTCAGGGGGTGTGCATCCCTGCAGTAAAGCAGTCAGATTTTTTATCTTAATGGGTTTTTAGAAATAATGTTTTGGAATTTACCACACAGATCCCAGCTCTCTCTATATTTCTTTCGTTTGTGTGGTAGACGAAATTTCTTCGACCAAAATATCGTTTTAACTGTCCATGTTTTAAAGCAAGATATTCAGATTTCCGCAGAATAATACAAAATATTTTTTATAAGAATTTTACAGATGTTTAAAATATTGTTCACATTTCGATGTAATTTCTGATGGCCCTTTTCTTATAACGTTTGGTTTCCCCCTCACATCTTCGCCTCTGGCGTGTGCCAAAGTTTAAGAGTTGGTCAGGTCATGGGAACTGTCAGTGGATGGACATAGTAGCGATCTCCCCCTAGAGGGATTTTAAAAATGGACGTATTCTTTTTTTTTCTCTTTTTGTTTTACTTGCTTGTGCTTTCTTTTGCTTGTTGTTTTTTTTTATTACTGGTGGACCAAAGATATATGGAACACTGATTCCATACTTCTCACTACCAAGCCCTTAAAACCACCATACATGTCCACGTTTTGGCTTTAAGTGCACAGACATTCACAAATTGATAGAAAACTCTGTACGTTTTTCATGACTGAATTGAGAAATAAGCGACAGCACTGACAACAAAAAAAAAAAACTTTGTGAACATCTGGAATATGTGTATGAAGACCTGGTACGATCCAGTCTGGCATCTCTGTTAATTTTAGAATCAGTCGTATGATAAGGAGGTCTGTTTTCATCACCTAAAAGGAGCTTGAACTGCACACATCTGTTTTCTCCCTCCCTGCTAATATGTGTGATCTTGTTTTGAGACTTCTTTTAGTAATTTGATGTAGAGCTTGTTTTCCTAGAAGGGGTGGCTGGAGGGGTGTGTCATTTAACAGTGGTGTCAGTCTTCATTAGTCCTTTGAGGTCTTTCAGCTGAGCTGTGAAGAATAACAACAGCGCATCTTACCTCCAAATCTGCAATTATATGATGAAAAGGAAATTTCAAGCAGCTCATTTGTTTTATCTGAGTCATTGCTGGTGTAAAATGACAATGATCAGGGCATTGATTCAGTATGTGAGAGTGTTCGTTAAATGAAATGTGTATTTAGATATGAGCTGTATGCATGAATGTATCTGCAGTAATGTTCGTGTGTGTGTGTTCATATGTAGTGTGTAAGTGTATAACCAGAACACCTACGTTTGAACGTACACTTTTTAGCAAAAGCTCAGTTTGGAATGAATGAATATAGACGTTCGTGCGTGCACATATAATATACTTGAACGCCCATTGGTTTTAACATGCACACAAATACACAAATATGCATCCAAGCACATGCCCGCAGTCACACTTACATGCCCTCACGCACATGGATGTGCATATGGACGCGCCGCATGCGCACACACACACACACACACACACACACACACACACACACACACACACGCGCGCGCACACACACACACACACACACACACACACACACACACACACACACACACACACACACACACACACACACACACACACACACACACACACACACACACACACACACACACACACACACACACACACACACACACACACACACACACACGGACACACACACACACACACACACACACACACACACACACACACACACACACACACACACACACACACACACACACACACACACACACGCGCGCGCGCGCGCGCCACACACACTCACGGACACACACAAACATTGAAAACAACAGCAAGCTTTCACTCGGTTCCCCATAATACATAGCGTAAAACAAAATATAGTCAGATGAAAAAGCACAAACTAAAATGTTTCTTAAACTAACTTAGTTTTGATGAATTGAATGAATCAGATTTGTTTGCAGATGGAATAAGATCTGAACTGAAGATACTGATTATGTATTGACAGGGCAAGACACTGCTACATCAACGGGGAAGGAGCTGCTTCATCAACGGACAACGGAGACCAGGCCATGTGAACGAAACTCAGTGGATGCGGCCAACCACAAATGGGGGAGTATTGTTCCTGATTTTTCGCTTCTTCTTCTCTCTCGTCTTTACACTTCTTCCAGTGTAACTGTCCCTTTCTTTTCATATAGTTATGTGTGCTGTCATAGAGTTTAGTGTTTCCTTGTGTAGAGTTGTGTGTCGTCTTCTGTCCCAGGATTCATTGTCTTCTTTCCCAGAGTTTAGTATCGCCTTTTCCTCAAAAAGTTCTACTGTCTTTTACAGGGGGTATATTTTCGACACTCACAACTTTGAAATCTCCCTTCTGTGGCGGTACTAGAATCTTCTTCGTTCTCAGATGCTAATCTTCTTATTCAGGGTTTAGTGTTTTTCTTGATTCACAGATGTTTTGTGTCTTTTTCTCAGGAACTAGTGTGTCCCATATTTCCACAGCTGATGCTCGTTTTTTTTTTAATTGGGGGGTGTACCTTTCCTAACTTTCTAGTCTTCAGTGATTCTTCCATGCGTCTTCTTTTCCAGGATTTTGGGTCTTCTTTCTCAGAGTATTATGTCTTCTTCTTTCCTAGGATTTAGTGCCACCTTTCCCAGGGTTCTTCTGTCCTAAGATCACATGTCTTCTTTCCTGGGTTTAGTGCGTTTTTTTCTTCCCCAGGATTTAGTGTTCTGTCCTTTTTCAGGGTTCCATGCCTTCTTTCCCCAGGCTTTAGTGCCCACTTCTTTCTCAGTACTTTAGTGTGCCTTCTTTATTCTACAGTGTTTAGTCTTTCTTCGTTCCAAGGATTCAGTGCCCTCTTCTTTTCCCCACCACACAACACAACCCACCCCGATTACCCCCCCACAACCACAACACCCCCCCCCCCACACACACACACACACACACACCTCACAACACCCTCACACCACACCACTACCACATCTCCACCACACCACACAACACACACACACACCACACTACAACACACAACATCACCACACAACACACACACACACACACCACACACAATACACAACACAATGCACACACACACACACACACACACCACTCCCACAGCACACAACCCCACACCACACAACCCCACACCCCCAACACACCACATCCTCATCAAAACACTCCACCCCACCCCACACCAACAAAACATTACATTACACCACACACACCGGAACACAAACACACACACACACACCTCACCACATCAGGGGGTTGGAATAGCTCAGTGGTAGAGAGCGCCAGACTCCTAATCTTTGTGATCCTGGGGTTACGGGTTTGAATCTCCGCCATCCGTTTTGGTACGGGGGATTTTTTCACTCGGAGTTGACATTGGTTCTGACTCCATCTCCCTTACAGTCCTTCAAATGGGACGATAACCGAGGTTCACAAGAGTGGGAACTCTGCTATTTTACACTAAGGCCTGTTTGGCCATCTGTGTTGAGGTCTGAACTGAAATATGCGTGTCCAACGTTCAGATCTGGATGTTAGATATTGTCCAGCACTTCGCTTTTGTGCTTGTACCGAGAGATCTGTGGGAAGTTTTGAAGAGACTGTCTGGCAGTGGTCGTTTTTTTTTGGTGCGTGAAGAGTATCATTTTCAGTTTGTCGTTGCCACGTTTTGCGGAGATCTCTACATTCTGTTGCCTCACAGTCTGTCATGGATTGGTGGGGGTCTTCTGTAAGCAGGAACTATGGTGTATGGTGCCTTCTTTGACTGCATCTCTCTGTGGGATACAGCAGAAGGTGTTCAGAAACTTCGACTCCCAGATGGCTTGTCACCTTGGATGGTGGGTTGTTTAGGACAGGGGGTCAAGTGCAGAATGGTGGCTTTAGCTAGGCTTTAGTAGCTTGGGGGGGGGGGGTTAGGGTTAGAGGGAGGCCTGTTCCAGCGCATCATTTAGCTCCTGGCAAGACTGAAGGTGTGCAGGATGCTGCAGTGTTGAACTTCTGTGTGGATAAGAAATTTTGGCATCGTGTAGTTGGAAAAACGGTCTGAATGGATCGGAATGGCCTTACCATGAGATCCATTTTTGCGGTGGCATCAGCTTGACTGGCTCCTGCGCGTGGGAGCTTATCAGGGTGTGGGGACCCTGGAGTGTGTCAGAGCTGTAGTTCATAAAGCAGAATGCCTCTGGCCTTCCTGTGTGACACATGGCTGCTCTGGTTTCTGTGACAGTTGTCCTCAGACCAAAGGTACAGAACAGTGTTACCAGACGAGATGCTTCAGGAAAGGCATGCATTTCCTGAAATGTCTCTTGGGGCCCCCTGGTACTGTCTGATAACCCTTTGTTTTGCAGAGAACCTGTCATGGTGGTCATATCGGCGTGGAGTTCACACTGGAGGTCCTGTGGAAGTAGCTTCGGTACAGACTTTAACGTTGGTCGTGTTTGCTCTTGAGGTTATCTAAATTTCGCCCTGATTCGTGGCTGATTCGCGATTTGTGTTACACATGGGGTCTCTCTTCCACACGGATCTTTCAACAACGCCACTGCATGCCTTTAGTTCTGTTAGTGACTGGATGTTGTGTTGGTTTGGTTGAATAAGTGGGGAGCAGAGGAAGGGGCAGGGGGTACTAAAGAAGCCAGGCTAGAGAAATACGTACATATAGATGTATATGTACATAGCTATCTCTGGTGTAACCATTGCCATTCATTCTGAGCATGATTCCCAATTCTAGTGATTCATCAGTCAAGTGATGGTTCCTGGGAATCAGAGTTGCTGGCTACCTTCTGTTGTGTTCCATTAATGGATGCATTTGAAGGAGTTGCTGTGCATCCTGGACCAGAGTGCAGGGGATGTTTACCTTTTTAGGACGTGATTGGAAGGCAACAGAGAATTGGAGGTATCCGTGGATTGGTCATCAGCCAGCTGGAAGTCAGATTGTTCATGTGTCTGGGAAAGGTGGTCATTTGAACAAGAAGTGTTTTACTGCTCTTGTTCTCGCCCTAGATTCCCAGGCCATCATTCATTCATTCATGCCTATCGCCCCTGGTGGAGCATAGGCCATCGACGACCCTTCGCCATCACACTCTGTTCTGGGCTGTTCTGGACATTCGAGTCCAGTTGGTCCCTTGTTGTTTCAGCTCTCCCTCAGTGTCTCGCCTCCAGCTGTTGCAAGGCCGGCCTCTCTTCCTCTTTCCCTGTGGGTTCCGGGTCAGAGCTGCTTGGCATGTGGTGCTGGACGCTGGCTTCCTGAAGGTGTGTCCGATCCAGCCCCACTTTCTTCGCAGTATCTGCTTGGCCACTTTTTCCTGTCCTGCATGCTCCCACAGATCTTCGTTTCGGATCTTCTCCTGCCATCGGATTTTGTAGATGCACCTCACACAGGTGTTGAAGAATGTGTGAATCATTGGTTGCATCGTCTGTGTTGTCCGTCATGTCTCGCATCCGTAGAGCAGAACTGACTTCACATTTGAGTTGAAGATGCGGAGTTTGGTTCTTATGCTGATTCCTCCAGATGCCCAGATGTTCTTGAGCATGACGAAAGCTGCTCTTGCCTTGCCCCAAATCTGGCTGTGATGTTTTGGTCCATGCTTCAATGTTGGTCAACTACGCTTCCCAGGTAGATGAAAGACTCCACCACCCTGATGGGCTCTCCACCGACTGTGACATCAGCTCGGTCTTCTTCCTGTTGATCTTGAGCCCTGTCCCTGCTGATGTGGTCTGCAGGCGAGTGGTCTTGTCCTGCATCTATCTATGGCTGTGTAACAGGAGCGCCAGGTCGTCAGGGAAATCGAGTTCGTCCAGCTGCGTCGAGAGTGTCCACTGTATACCCGTTGTTCCTGCCTGTGCTGTGGACCCCTTTCCTGGTGTCTCCCCAGGGCTGTGGACCCTTTCCTGGTGTCTCCCCAGGGCTGTGGACCCTTTCCTGGTGTCCCAGGGCTGTGGACCCTTTCCTGGTGTCTCCCCAGGGCTGTGGACCCTTTCCTGGTGTCTCCCCAGGGCTGTGTGGACCCTTTCCTGGTGTCTCCCCAGGGCTGTGGACCCTTTCCTGGTGTCTCCCAGGGCTGTGGACCCTTTCCTGGTGTCTCCCCAGGGCTGTGGACCCTTTCCTGGTGTCTCCCAGGGCTGTGGACCCTTTCCCAGGGCCCCAGGGCTGTGGACCCCTTTCCTGGTGTCTCCCAGGGCTGTGGACCCTTTTTCCCAGGGCTGTCTTCCCTGGGGGCTGGGCTGTGGACCCTTTCCTGGTGTCTCTCCCAGGGCTGTGGACCCTTTCCTGGTGTCTCCCCAGGGCTGTGGACCCTTTCCTGGTGTCTCCCCAGGCTGTGTGACCCTTTCCTGGTGTCTCCCAGGGCTGTGGACCCTTTTTCCTGGTGTCTCCCAGGGCTGTGGACCCTTTTCTGGTGTGTCTCCCAGGGGCTGTGGACCCTTTCCTGGTGTCTCCCCAGGGCTGTGGACCCTTTCCTGGTGTCTCCCCAGGGCTGTGGACCTTTCCTGGTGTCTCCAGGGGCTGTGGACTGGTTTCCAGGGTGTGTCTGGTGTCCCAGGGCTGTGGACCCTTTCCTGGTGTCTCCCCAGGGGCTGTGGACCCTTTTCTGTGTGTCTCCCAGGGCTGTGACCCTTTCCTGGTGTTCCCAGGGCTGTGGACCCTTTCCTGGTGTCTCCAGGGCTGTGGACCCTTTCCTGGTGTCTCCCAGGGGCTGGTGTGGACCCTTTCCTGGTGTGTCCCCAGGGCTGTGGACCCTTTCCTGGTGTCTCCCCAGGGCTGTGGACCCTTTCCTGGTGTCTCCCCAGGGCTGTGGACCCTTTCCTGGGTCTCCAGGGCTGTGGACCCTTTCCTGGTGTCTCCCAGGGCTGTGGACCCTTTCCTGGGTGTTCCCAGGGCTGTGGACCCTTTCCTGGTGTCTCCCAGGGCTGTGGACCCTTTCCTGGTGTCTGTGCTGTGGACCCTTTCCTGGTGTCTCCCCTAGGGGCTGTGGACCCTTTCCTGGTGTCTCCCCAGGGCTGTGGACCCTTTCCTGGTGTCTCCCCAGGGCTGTGGACCCTTTCCCTGGTGTCTCCCAGGGCTGTGGACCCTTTCCTGGTGTGTCCCCCAGGGCTGTGGACCCCTTTCCTGGTGTCTCCCAGGGCTGTGGACCCTTTCCTGGTGTCTCCCCAGGGCTGTGGACCCTTTCCTGTGTGTCTCCCCAGGGCTGTGGACCCTTTCCTGGTGTCTCCCCAGGGCTGTGGACCCTTTCCTGGTGTCCCAGGGCTGTGGACCCTTTCCTGGTGTCTCCCAGGGCTGTGGACCCTTTCCTGGTGTGTCCCAGGGGCTGTGGACCCTTTCCTGGTGTGTCTCCCTGGGCTGTGTGACCCTTTCCTGGTGTCTCCCCAGGGCTGTGGACCCTTTCCTGTGTCTCCCCAGGGCTGTGGACCCTTTCCTGGTGTCTCCCCAGGGCTGTGGACCCTTTCCTGGTGTCTGTGGCTGTGGACCCTTTCCTGGTGTCTCCCCAGGGCTGTGGACCCTTTCCTGGTGTCTCCCCAGGGCTGTGGACCCTTTCCTGGTGTCTCCCCAGGGCTGTGGACCTTTCCTGGTGTCTCCCCAGGGCTGTGGACCCTTTCCCTGTGTGTCTCCAGGGCTGTGGACCCTTTCCTGGTGTCTCCCCAGGGCTGTGGACCCTTTCCTGGTGTGTCCCCAGGGCTGTGGACCCTTTCCTGGTGTGTCTCCCAGGGCTGTGGACCCTTTTCCTGGTGTCTCCCAGGGCTGTGGACCCTTTCCTGGTGTCTCCCCTGTGGGCTGTGGACCTTTTTCCTGGTGTCTCCCCAGGGCTGGGGACCCTTTCCTGGTGTCTCCCAGGGCTGTGGACCCTTTCCTGGTGTCTCCCCAGGGCTGTGGACCCTTTCCTGGTGTCTTCCCAGGGCTGTGGACCCTTTCCTGGTGTGTCTCCCCAGGGCTGACCCTTTCCCTTTCCTGGTGACCTCCCAGGGTGTGGCTGTGGACCCTTTCCTGGTGTCTCCCAGGGCTGTGGACCCTTTCCTGGTGTCTCCCCAGGGCTGTGGACCCTTTCCTGGTGTCTCCCCAGGGCTGTGACCCTTTCCTGGTGTCTCCCCAGGGCTGTGGACCCCTTTCCTGGTTTCTCCCCAGAGCTGTGGACCCTTTCCTTGTTTCCCCCTAGGGCTGTGGACCCCTTTCCTGGTGTCTCCCCATGGCTGTGGACCCTTTCCTGGTGGCTCCTGCCCAATGCTATGGCCCTTTCCTGGCATCTCCCCAGGGCTGTGGGACCCTTTTCCTGGTGTCTCCCCAGGGCTGTGGGCCCTTTCCTGGTGTCTGCCCCAGGGCTGTGGACCCTTTCCCTGTGTCTCCCCTGGCTGTGGACCCTTTCCTGGTGTCTCCCCAGGGGTGGACTCTTTTTCTAGTATCTCCCCAGGGCTGTGGACCCTTTCTTGGTGTCTCCCCTGGGCTGTGGACCCATTCCTGGTGTCTCCCCATGGCTGTGGACCCTTTTCCTGTTTTGTCCCCTTGGATCCTTTCCTGG
>JADBJO010032597.1:0-15525 GCA_016801955.1 Conus betulinus
GGATTACAAAGTGTGGTTACGCTGAACTGAAACGAATGACTTCCCCTGTGGATTAACAAAGTGTGGTTACGCTGAACTGAACAGAATGACTTCCCCTGTGGACTAACAAAGTGTGGTTACGCTGAATTGAACAGAAATGACTTCCCCTGTGGATTAACAAAGTGTTGTTTATGTTGATTGAACAGAATGACTTCCCCTGTGGATTAACAAAGTGGGTTACACTGAACTGAACAGAATTACTTGCCCCTGTGGACCAACAAAGTGTGGTTACGCTGAACTGAACAGATGACTTCCCCTGTGGACCAACAAAGTGTGGTTACGCTGAACTGAACAGAACATCACTCCTTCTATCTTGCGCCCGGTCAGTCATCCAAATGTTCCCCTCCCCCCCCCCCACCCCCCTCACCTCAACTGGACCGAAGGACAAAGCATGGTTCTCTTCCTCCAGCCCTACTTTTCAGACAGCTGGGTGCGAGCAGATTTTCCCTTTGAAGTCCAGATCTATGCACCCTTCAACTACCTTCCTAGTCTCTAGTACAAGAACAGGCCCACAGTGAGTAACCATAGTAACATGGCGATGTTATAACCCACAACATTCAACCGTGACCATGTGAATCAACAAACAAAAAAACTACCTGGCACATTTTACAGTGAATACACGGCATGACATTTCCATGGGGGTGTGTCTTCCTTATGATACAGAGGGTGTTTAAATAAATTTTTGTCACACAGTGTCCCAAACTCCACCTAGGAAAATGGATATGCTTCGGTATAACAAACGGACTCCCTTACATCCTCTCCTCTCCATTTTTCCCTCCTCCATCCTTCCTCCCCCCTCTCCTCCCTCCTCCCCCCAGACACCCACCTCGTCGGGCTCCATGGGGATGATGGTGCAGAGGGCGAAGATGAAGGGGGTGGACGTACTTCTGGTACACGGTGTAGAAGGTGGCCACGGCGTCCGACCACGGAGTAGTTGGCCAGCACCTGGGGCTGCTCGCTGGCCATGCGCGACACATCTCCTCAGGGTCCAGCTCCACGGGGTCATAACGCAGCTTGGCCTGCCACAACAGGGACCCCAGGGTTGCAAATAGGGGGGCGTCAGTCTGCGCTCCAGAGAACAAAAGTCCCCTGCCTTCCCGCTCACATTCCAGTAAGACCAAAAAAAAAAAAAAAAGGAAAACTAAAAAAAAAGGCACAATTATTCTTGAGGAATGGCACTTGCTTTTTTCTTCCCAATAATGAGAAATACAGTAGAAGAATAAAAAAAAAAAACCTGCACGGGGTTATGCATGGGGCTTTCAGAATATCATATGCACATTCTAACTATGCAACCATAATAGCGTTTTACCTAGAGTGACTTTTTTTCCAGAAGTAAAACAGTACCAAGTAAGTATTTTTTTTTTTTTTTCTTTTTTTGCTGTCCCAACTCTGCGCCACCTCAGAAGGCAGTGCACCCATGCCGCTCATCCGACACCCCATCCACAGCCATAGCTCGTGTGGCCCGTCGGCCCCGCCGCTAACAGCCCTGGCACCGGCAACCCACAGGGAAACAGTCAATGTCACGTCATCAAGAGGGCAACCCCCCCGGAGGAGACAAGGAGCACTACTGCTGCCGAGTCACTTTCGGTGGTGGTGTTCAATGCGCCTGTTCTGATCTATAACATACCCAGGACACCACCCTACTAAGCCCCCTACTGACGACAATATAATTGCTTAGTCGGCGGAGGCCGGCGTGAGTGAGCTCTCCCTCCGGAGGAGGCGCCACCACGTCCGTCCAGCAACAACCCCCATGGACTCGCACCGATACCGGCGACCCCGCCGACGGAACCAAACCAAGGCCACAGAATGTGGAGAGGACATCGAAATTGAGGTCCCCATGAGAGCACGGCATGAAGGGCCACAGAATTTTGAGATTTTTTTTTTTTATGCTGATCGATGAGAATGAGGATGATTAAGATGATGCTACGGATTTCCATTTCGGTCTGAGACTACATGACAGGGCTGTACTTTACGCTTCCTTTCATAATATATCCTGGCATCAACCAGGCCCCGAGAGAGACAGGCACCTGCAGTGTGTACCAAGTATTTTCAGTTCTATCCTATGTTGTTTTGCTATTGAGGATTTTTTTTTTTCCCTTTTAAATCTGATAAAATTCTTTAAAAAGAAACACTTTTTGTTCTACTTCTTGTTTGGCTACAAAGGACATGTTTTCTTGCCCCTTTTTTAATTTAAAAAAATTCTTTTTTAGTCTGTGAAACCTCAGAAAACAGCACAATGAACTCTACTTTCAACTTTTGTGCCCTGGAAAGTTCGCCGTGGCGTGAGGCAGCCAGGTTCAGTTGCTTTGATTTTTTTCAACTGCTCTCATACATCAAAAAAAACGGGTGGATTAACTTAGTGTGACTTTGGTGAGTAGATCCCAAAAACTGAATGACTCGAATTTGCCAATGCAAGTGTTGAGCATTGACAAAGCATCCTTTTTACCTACAAAGGCCAGCTAACAAGTCAAGAGGATTTTTCTTGATCGTGATACTACAGTGGACTCCATTCATTGAGTGAGTGACATTCAGAGAAAAGCAAGCAGAGACTTCCTCATTCAAGGCAAAGAACAGTGCAGTGTCTCCTTTGGTTGAGCTGCCTCATGGCACCGGCATTCTGGATGTCTCCTCTGTGCAGCAACAGCCCGGTCTGGCAGATGCACCGCATTCTGACTGCTCTCTCCTGTGCACATCCCACAACCGGCATATCATGACTGCTCTCTGTGCACAGCCACACAGGCAATTCTGACTGCTCTCCTGTGGTCACAGGGCCACACCATCATTCTGACCTGCTCTCGTAGTGCACACAGCCATGTCTGGCACCACGCGGCACAGCAGGCTGACATGCTCTCTGTGCACAGCCAGGTCTTGGACCACCAGCATTCTGACTGCTCCTCATGGCATAGCCACAACACCGGCATTCTGACTGCTCTCTGTGCACAGCCAGGTCTGGGACCACCGGCATTCTGACTGCTCTCTGTGCACAGCCGACACCGGCATTCTGACTGCTCTCTGTGATGAACAGCCACACCGGCATTCTGACTGCGCATCTCTGTGCACAGCCAGGTCTGGGACCACGGTCGGCAGTCTGACTGCTCTCTGTGCATAGCCACACGCGCATTGCTGATGCTCTCTATGCACAGCCAGGTTGGGGGAACCACCAGCATGTCTGACTGCTCTCTGTTGCATAGCCACACCGGCATTCTGACTGTCTCTCTGTGGCACCAGGCCACACCGCATTCTGGACTGCTCTCTGTGCACAGCCAGGTCTGGGACCACCGGCATTCTGATTGCTCTCTGTGCACAGCCACACCCGGCATTCTGACTGCTGTCTGTGCATAGCTAGGTTCTGGACCACCGGCATTCTGACTGCTCTCTGCACAGCCAGTTCCCTGGGCCCACTAGCAAAGCTGCCTGCTCTCTGTGCACAAGCCAGGTCTGGACACACTGGCATTCTGACTGCTCTCTGGCACAGCCAGTCTTGGGACAACTAAGCTTCTGGAACTGCTCTCTGAGTGTGCACAGGCCAGGTCTGGGACCACAATCCGGCATTCTGACTGCTCTGTGTGCATATAGCCAGGGTCTGGAACCACTGGCAATTCTGACTGCTCTTTTTCATGTGCACAGCCAGTTCGGAACCCACACCGCACTCTGACCTGCTCTCTGTGCACAGCCAGGTCCTGGAACCACGGGCACTCGGGAGTACATTCTGACTGCTCTCTGTGCACAGCCAGGTCTGGAACCAGCGGCATTCTGCCTGCTCTCTGTGTAGCCACACCGGCAGTTCTGACTGCTCTCTGGTGCCATAAGCCACACCGCATTCTGACTTGCTCTCTGTGCACAGCCAACCGGCATTCTGACTTGAGCTCTGGCATCATAGCCACACCGCAGGTCTTGACGGTGACTGGCTCTTTGCATAGCCACAACCAGCATTCATGACTGGGGATCTGCTCTCTGTTGCATAGCCAGGTCTGACACCACCGGCATTCTGAGGTTTCTCTGTGCATAGCACACCTGCGTCTGACTGGGCTCTCTGTGGCACAGCCTGGTCTGGGACTGGACACCAGCATTCTGACTGCTCTCTGTGCACAGCTGGATCTGGGAACACCGCAATATGAGGGCTATTGAGCTGCTCTCTGTGCACTAAGCGCAGCCACACCAGGCAATTCTGACTGCAATCTGTGCAGCAGCACACCGCCATTTGGCATTCTGCTGACTGCCCTCGCACGTGTCACATGCATAGCTAGGTGAGGTTCTGGGAACCACACAGAATCTGATTGCGCTGTGCACGGGCATGGGACCACCGCATTCTGACTGCTCTCTGTGCACAGCCAGATTGGCTCTCTGAGACCACCAGATTGGCAGCATCTGATTTGCATCTCTGCTTGCACAGCCAGGTCTGGGTACCGACCGGCATTCTGAACTGCTCTCTCTTGTGGCACAGGCATTCATGGCATTCTGACTGCTCCTCTGTGTGCACAGCCAGGTCTGAGCACCACCAGCATTCTGACTGCTCTCTGTGGGGTGCACAGCCCAGGTCTTGCTACCACCCAGCGATTCCTTACTTGCTCTCTGTGCACAGACCAGGTCTGGGACCACCAGCATTCCTGACTGCTCTCTATGTGCACAGCCAGGTCTGGGACCACCGCATTTCTGACTGCTCTCTCTCTTGGCACAGCCACACCGGCATTCTGACTGCCCTCTGTGCACAGCCAGCCACACCGTCTTCTGACTGCTCTCTGTGCACAGCCCAGTCTGGAAACACACACCAGCATTCTGACTGCTCTCTGTGCACAGCCAGGGTCTGGAACCACCAGCATTCTGACATGCTCTCTGTGCACAGCCAGCCGATTTCTGTGCTCCCACCAGCAGGTCTGACTGCTCATTCTGACTGCACTCCAACCAGGTCTGGGACCACCGCGGCATTCTGACTGCTCTCTGTAGCACACCAGCCACAGCCGGCATTATGCTGACTCCCTCTCTGTGCACAGCCACACCGGCATTCTGACTGCTGCTCTGTGCTGTGCACAGCCATCCCTGGTAACCACCACAGCATTCTGACTGCTCAGGGTGTGCACAGCCACACCAGCATTCTGAACTGTTGGCTCTGCTGTGCATAGCCAGGTCTGGGACCCCACATTCTGGACTATGCTCCTCTGATGTTCATCTGTGCAGGGAGCCTGGGCCACCGCATTGCTGACTGCTCATCTGTGTGCACAGCCAGGTCTGGACACGCACGGCATTCTGACTGCTCTCGTGTGCACAGCCAGGTCCCGGGGGACCACCGGCATTCTGACTGCTCTCTGTGCACAGCCAGGTCTGGTGGGACCACCGGCACTTCTGACTGCTCTCTGTGCAGACAGCCTGGTCTGGGGACCACCAGCATTCTGACTGCTCTCTGTGCACAGCCAGGTCTGGGACCACCATCGTGCATTCTGAACTGACTGCTCTCTTGTGCACAGGCCATGTCTGGGACCACCGAGCATTCTGACTGCTCTCTGTGCACAGGCCTCTAGGTCTGGGACCGCATTCTGTCTGCTGCTCTCTGTGCACAGCCACACCATCATTCTGATGACGTGCTCTCGGTGCATGTGCCAGGGTCATTAACCACCACGCAGGATTCAGAGTGTTCTCCTGTGCACAGGCCAGTCTGGCACCACCAGGGCATTCTGACTGCTCTCTGTGCACAGCCAGGTCTGGGAACCAATCGTGGGGAGGCTGGTGGAGTGACAGAGAGCGAGGAGGAGAGAAGATAACGAGCGGCATGCGATGGGGTGCCACTGGAGGTAATACAGAAGGATGAGACGCATGACCAGGAAAAAAAAAAAAAAAAAAAATCAATGAGAGACCAGCCTACATACATGAAAAGACAATTTTTAAATTTATCCCCAACTTCCCTTTCCCCTGTCCTCCCTCGTGTAAGGAATGGCGGCGCATGACGAATCATAGGGAAAAGGGGAAACAAAAAACAACAGTGTCACATTTCATCAAGTGAAGTCGGCACTGCGAGGGGAGTAGTCCATATACGCTACCACCACATCCGGCTAAGTTTTGAGATCACACTGGCGCATGATTTACAGCTGATGGATAAAATGAATTAACAACTAAGATGAGAGAATTGAAGAAGAGGGTCTCGTGGCTACGACTTCAGGCAGATGTCTTGACCTATGCATTAGCCCAATGCGCTGGTCAGACCTTGAGTGCCTACCTAACAACGAGCAGTCTTTTTTTTGTTTTATTTTTTTTGTGAGATGGTGTGTCATGAATGATAACACGAGATGGAGTCTAGTTATGATGTGAGGCATGGGGCCAATGAGTGCAAGTGGCATGCATGGCATGAAGTGTCCATGCGGTGTGTTGAGAGATGCGCATGCGGAGCATGAGTGAAGTGCCGATAGCGGCGGGTGCGGTGCAAGGTGTTGATAGGGTAGTGTGTGTGTGGTGTGGAGTGTGGGCAACAACGTTGGTGTGCGCGGCGCATGTACATGCGCTCGCATAAGTAGAGGTGTGACAGCAAGATGCGGTGTGCAATTGTGTTGTAATATTGTTGGGCGTAGGAGCGGGCAGAGCGATGTTATGTGGTGTAACAATGTGTGTGTTGTTGGGTGGGTGATGGGTGGGGTGGATGTGTGTGTGCATGGATGATGTGTGTGTGGTGAAATGTATGTGTGTGTGTAAGTATGTGGGTGTATGTGGTGTGGTGTGTGTGTGGGGAGTGTGGTGTGGGTTGTTTGGTGGGATGTGGTTGTTTGGTTGTGGGGGGTGATGAGTATGGAGATGGTGGAGGTGTGCATGGTGGTATTGCGGACGGCACAGCAGAAAACGAAATCTGAAGGGACAGAGCACGGTACCGATGGCACGACTGTTGTAGAAATTCTGACTGCGAGGAGAGGTGCGAGGGAACCCGAGGTGGGTAGGGAGCTGGTCTGCATGTTAAACCAATGCTGCAACCTCATCAGCATCAATGGCAGTACGAGGTGTGTGGACGTCGAGTGTGTGAGGATGTGGAGGTGTGTTGGTGGGATGGGTGTGCAGGGTCTGGGTGCGAGCGTGAGCGAGTTGGAAGTGGTAGTGGGCTTGAATGTGATGGAGCGGACATGAAGAGGAGAGAGGAGAGCGGTTCGGGAATATATGCAAGAGTGGGAGGGTTACATGTCGTGTGAGAGTTGGTGATTTGGTGGGAGTTGCATGTGTTATATGTGTGTAATCAAGAAAAACTGACGATTCGTGGGAGGAGGGAGGAAGTTTTCAAAGACTTCAAAAATATAGGACGGAAGTTCGGGCGGTTGACAGAAAATAAGGAAGCAGAGGTTAAAAAAAAGAAGAAGTGATGAGTGAAGGGAGGGAGAGCAGTAGCAACAGAGAGAGAAAGAGAGAGAGGAGAGGCATTGAACAATGCACAAATAATCATCTACCAAAGAAAAAAGAGAAATAAACACTAACTTCGCAAAGGCACGGGGATGAGCAAGCAGACACACCAGCGAGGATAAAGTAGAAAAACCACCTTGAAACAATGGGGAGTGGTGCCTGGGGCGTAGAAGGTCGAGTTAGATCCGCCCCAAGAAATAATGGAAAAGCAATGACACAGGGATTTCACGGAAGAAGACAAAAGCACATGGGAGGGGTATCAGCTTAGATTTGTAGATAGATGGTGCACGCAGATGCTGAATTACGCGGACACAGTATATGCACCTGGAGACGAAAAGAAAGCAATGGGAGTATGAGGTTCCCTTATTTCATGATGGCGATGACATGGATTACCTGACACGATATATGCACCTGCAAACAGAATGGGCGTATAAAATTAGTTTCTGATAGCTAGAGCGACGACACGAATTTGGGTTACCGAGAGCAAGCCGAGGAAAGTGTAAGAGAGGAGATAAAATCAGTGCCTGGAAAACAATGGAGTGAGTGATCCTGATATTTCATGCATTAGAAGATAAGGAACGTAGGGTTACCTGACGAGCGAGGAGGGGAGTATAGATCACAGTGAAAACAAGAGAGGGGGAAGTGATCAGCTATATTGCAATGGTGTAGCGGCAACGAATAGTGGTTACCTGAGCCACAGTAGCTGAGCACCTGAAAAGCAAGGGAAGTTATAACTGCCTTCAGTGACAGCAACCGCAACAAAGAATTCATGCACACAGGTAATAGCACCAGTACAAAAAGTGAGACGAGTATCGAATTGATTCCATGAGTCATACATACACAACAATAGGGTACCCGATAGACGCGACAGTATAGGAATCATCAATATGAAACAAGTGGGAGAGGAGAGGTATCACTTAGTTGAGCGTGGATAGCACCGAGGAGAAATTAATTACCTGAGCGAGTGGCGAAGTAGAGAGGGAGAAGAGTGACGAGGAGAATGAGCCACTGAAGAGACCGTAGGAGTACACTTATTTCGAATGAGATCATGCTAGCACCAAAGATAATTACCCTGACTGCAACAGTATAATCACCCTGAGAGAAAACAATGGCGTAGTAACAAATGACATTCGTAAAATGTGGAGTGAAGAAACGGAATATTACCTGACGCACGCGTATATCGCGAGAGAAGGAGCTGAGTAGTTATGAGTAACTGAAAACGAGCAATGGAAGTGGAATCACTTAGTTTCATGACTAGCACACAAGAATAGAGTTACCTGAAACGCAGTAGTATCACCTGACACACTGGAGTATCACTTATTACAGTGGATAGCGACCCAAATTTAGGTCAATGACCTGACACGAGTATATTCAGGGGTTGTTGAGAGTTGTTTACTGTGAGTGTTGTTGGGCTTATTTCATGGGATAGTGGACGAATGTGCTACCTGACGCGAAGGATAGTTAGCGAAGCATGATAGCACCGGAAGAAAGACACTGACACGTATACTTATTCGACCTGACAGGACAGCACTGTGAGAGTAAGCCTGCTGAAGCAAGTGCGCACGAATTAGTACCTGGGAGCTCAGGGTTATATCACCTGAAAGAAAAGCACGAGGAGTATCAATGCACTTGTACATACCACGATGAGAGAACGAAGGTGTATTACCTGACGCGACGAGATAGATCATCACTGGTGGAAAACAACTGGAGGTGTATCACTTACGATGCATACAGCCGAGCGAGATGTTAGAGTTACCTGACGCGAAGAAGGGGAGGTATATAACGCTCTGAAAACCAAGAGAATGGGAAGGGGATTAGACGAATTTACTTCATGACGAGGCGACGAACGATGTCAGTATACCTGGCGGCAGGTAGTGTATTCACGACTGACAAAAACATGGGAGATGTAGATCACGTATAATTGCATGACAGCGAGGACGGAGGCATGTTTACCTGACGCGAGAGAAGGAGTCATATCAGCCTGAAAAGACAGAAATGGGGAGTAACATTACTTCCTGACCAGCACAGAATGATGTGGAGATTACCTGGACGCAGTAGGAGAATATGAGATCAACGCTGAAGACCAGATGGCAGTAGATGAGAGTATCACTTGACTTAGAGCAGCACTGACTGTTTGGAGTCGTACTACGCATGACCAGTATATCACCTGAAAACAAGGGAGTATCACCTTAATTACTTCATGACAGCACCAAATTTAGTACTGACGCAGAACAGGCAAATACACCTGAAAACAATGGAGCATATAACTGACTTCATGGACAGCGAGCACGACCTATTACCTATGACGCAGTAGTATTACCTGAAAAGAACAATGGAGTATCAGGACGTACTTCATGAATTTGACAGGGCAGGGGCGAATAAAGATATTACCTGACCCGTATATCACCTGAAAACAATGGAGTATCACTTACTTTCATGACAGCACGAGAAAGAATGGTTAGTACCTGACGGCGCAGGATAAAATCACCTGAAAACAATGGGAGAGAAGCTCTGGAGTATCAACTTATTTCATGACAGCACAAGCGCATGTAATTACCTGACGCAGTAGTTATCAACACCTGGAGAAAACAATGGAGTATAACTTACTATTCTCGATGACAGCCCAAAATATGATTACTGACGCAGTATACTCACCTGAAAACAATGGAGTATCACTTACTTTTGCCAGTGAGTGACAGACCAAGAAATGTATTAATGACGCAGTATATCGCGAGGAAACGTATTGAGTATCAATTATTGCATGATAGCACCAATATATTATGCATGGACGCGAGTAGGAGCACCTGAGAAAGATGGCCGGGTACCACTAAACTTACCATGGGCAGCCAAAACCGATGTTTTACCCAGATCAGCAGACTACCCTGATCCACTCTTTGAACAACCTGAAGCAGTCGAGGTGGGAGGAGGCAGCTGACCGTGACTTGTACTCCCCGTAGGGTTGTCACGCTGGAAAGCAGATCTACCTCATCATGTCCAGACCGTGAATGGCCGCGGACCCCGCCCGCGTCTCCACAAAGGGCCTGCATCAGTCATCACGCCTGGTTTCACCACGAATTCACACGACTCCTTAACACTAAAAATGCAAGCTGTGTACTTTCTTTTCTTATTTGCAAATGAATTTTTTTTTTCTCTCCCCTTTCTTTAAAACGATTGATGGAAATAAAAAAAACATCATCACTAACCTGTTCTGTGATCTATGTGTTTTTTCATCCGTCGCATCGACGAGACCCACTTCAGTCATCTAGGGGCTAAGGGAGGGGTGGGGTGATTTGTGGATACGCAGTGGGACAGGTGGCTGATCACAAAGCTGATCACGGTGCACAGAATGTGCGGTGTGACAGCGGGGACAGGGCAATGTGGGGTGACCTGGCCCTTGATTGCTGGCGCGGGCTTTCCTTGCCTGTCTTTCGTGTTGCACTGCAGCTGTCCTCCTTTCTCCACATAAAATTTGAAGATGTAAGTCTGTGTACTGACTGCCTGACATCACTGTCCAACTGTTCCATGATCCACAACTAAGCCATGCCCTCACGCACCAATCAAAGAAGTCTCCGTTGTAGGTCACAAAGATGTGAGGTTTCACATCCTGGATGTGCTCGAAGAACTTGTGAATGAGGGCCCGCCTGCGGCAAAGAAAAAACAGATCAAACCTGAGTAATAAGTTATCTGCCATGATATAAATTGATACAAACCAACAGGACATACCCCTTAGCAGTAGTATACTGGCACACTATTAAATGATATGTCTACGACCTACAAAAAAGCTTGCTTCATTCTTGGAAGAGATATTTCATGGGCATACATTACTGCATGTTAAGACGGTGTGTGTGTGGGGGGGGGGGGGGGAATGACAAGCATTTATTAGGACCAAAATGCAAATGGGCAACCCACAAAATGGAGAGGGAAAAAGAGCAAGTGAACGCAACCTATGTCCTGAAGAAGGAAAGTAGGGGTGGTAATTTTAAAACACTTTTTCTCTCCCCTCCAAACCTTTGAGACAGAGCGAAACCCCACAGGACTGACTTGTTCAAAGTTTGGCCACAGACGAAAGGAAGTGAAAACCACCCCAAGGTTGGGTTCGAACAAGGTGGTGTCTTTGTACAGTGTCCGGCCAGAAAATTTTCGCCTGAGTTTGCACACCGGTCACTGCTTTGAAAGAATATGCTGCGATACAGAAAATGAAGGTTAAGAAATGGAGACGAAGCATCAATTCAAGCTGTTTACACCCAGCTGACGGCGATGGGAATGAAACAACAAGCCTGCGATTCAGTTTTAATCAAAGTTGCCTGATGACAGCAAATTCATGGAGACCTGGTGGTTGGGAAGGATGTTGCCACTTACACCAGGGACTTCTCTATTCTGACTAAACCGGTTATTTGACGTCAGCGTCAATTCCATAAACAAATCACAAAAAGAAAAAAGGACTGGAAAACACAACAACAAACAGTGACATCTCTAGAAGAACTGTTACCCAGAAACGCATGTGCTTGCATAAAATGAGCTCACTCACAATGCTGCACAAGCAGTTTGTATTTCACAGCACCTGAAACTCTCTAACCATTTGCAGCAGTGCAGTGCATGCATGGTGGGTGGCCTGCAATAACCAGTTGGTTGGATCTGCAACAGGAACATGACAGGCACTGAACTCTGTAACCATTTTGGCAGCAGTGCAGTGGTGTCTGCATGTGATTGGATCAGAACAGGCACCTGAACTCATTGGGTCAGTAACCGTGTTTGGCAGCACCTGCACTCTGCAGCAGCCTCCTGCATGTATTGGGATAGAACGGCACCTACCTTAACGCTGACAAGACAGAAAGTGATGACGTTATTTTTGCACAATTTTGTGTGTGTGTGTCATTGTTCTAATATTGCCTGACCACTTGCGTACAAGCTTTCATGCCGTATCTACGTTATCTACAGGAAAATAATAAACCGAGTCGAGTTTGGTATTAAAAGAATTGTCGGGAATTCGCCAATTCAGTCATCTCAAGAGCGCAGATATATATTACATGTTTCATGACAACACACTAATTATCAAACCGACAGCCCCATTTGTAATGGCCGCTCAACAATGCCGAACACATTGCTGCCAGACCAGCTATGCACAGATGACATTCAGTGGCCGAGTACAGCACGGTTAGCTGGCTGGTGGGGAGCAGCCTGCAGAAAACACCCTTTCCCTGACCTGCATTCGCGGCTTGGCCTCTGCAGCTGTGGGCGAGCTGTAAACACCCCTGCCTCTCAAAACTAATTCCATGAGTCGGCCTGTAACGTGTTTATATCTCACACTGTGCAAGTCCCTCCCCAACACTCTAAAAGAACATGTTTCACGTGGCCGGTACATGACATGGAATGCACCACGAAGCTTCTTCACCTTTTAAAAGATTAAGAATGGGTATAAAATGAGTGGCCTGTATAGCGAACACCACAAGACGGTCTATACGATCGGTCTTTACGTCACCAATAACAGTAATCGAAGAACAAACATCAAACCGCTCTTTGAATGTACGCCACACAGCATACCCGCCTTAGGCAGGGTGCTGCCAGCTGAAAACACATGCAATCTACCGGAAGGCACAGCCACCTATTTCCACTCATCGTTTTCAAATTCCTCAAACATCGGGTCATGAACGACGATGCCCCAGCGGACTCCTCCAAATCAGGGGGGGGGGTACTCAAAATAGCTTCCATCGTCTCTTGTGAGCTCTAGAGTCACGCGTTGCACGATCAAGTACACACTCGCGATACATACGATCAAAATCTTTCTCCTATAAGGATGTCAACGAAATGGGTACCTGTGGCGGAACACAATCCGACACACTTGAACAAAATCAAAAAAACAACATAACCAAAATGAACAATCAAACATAAATTGCTTACCAAGGTTTTTTACTAACCAAGTTCTTAAGCATCTCCAACGCTGAGAATGCATATAAAAACCAATGTAGCTAAACACTTTTAGACATCCAATCATTGTCTGAGTAAAAAACATAGGGAGTAACATTGTAAAAAAAAAATTCATGAAAATGCACAAATGGGTAAACACAAAGTCGTTGCGATAGTACAGGTACAGGCTTTCAGTTGAACAGACACTACACGGAACTCAACCAACAGGCTGTAAAAATCATAGTGGTGATCCAGGTAAATACTACAAACCTACCATGTAGGCCCTCTATACCGGACCCTTCTACACTGTCTAGCTATGAACGCTTCCACGCTACTGTTCACCTTGACTTACCTGTATCGCTTATGAACACACCCCGTTGAATGCCCTGGGGACCCACACCACGAACGCGTCGTGGTGGTTTCGGGGTGAAAGCTGTGTGCCCTTGCACGAATGGCGTTCGAGGTTAGTTGCATCATCAAAATTCGGCACGATTTAAAAAAGGGAGGCAGGAGAACAGAGAGGAGGAAAAAAATGGTTTTTTTTTTTTTAAGTAGTAGTTAGGACCCTAAAGGACGGTTTCTTCCCTTCGCGGGTCGCTGACTGAACCGGCTCGCGTCCGCGCGGACGATAACTCGGCAACAGTTCGGCTGAGTCATTCTCGGTTTCAAGATGGCGAGTCGAGCAGGCAGTTCGATCAGGCGCCGTGCCGTTTTCAATAACGATCTAATGGCTCTTGAAGTGCTCTTCAAGAAGTTATTCGAGAAGACCGTGAAAACGATGACGAAGACTTCAGAGAAGTGGAACGAAGCGATTCGGAGGAGGGAATAAAGCGATTCACCAATCAACACCACCCTTTGCTATCGGAGATTGGTATTGATGACGAAGCTGATCCCCGGACTTCAAACTGAGCGATACCGGCGCAAGTGGGCCCGAAAACGGAGAGAAACGAGCCGATTCCGTCTACGTCGACTGCCTTACTCCCTCCTTTCGTGAGAGGTCGGGAGGAGAGTCGAGGAAGGGGAGGGGGTCAGGACCAACGGCGAGGGTCAGTGTGAGGGATGCTAACTAAGCATTAAAACATCCGGTTTACAATAAGAAACGAACAAAAGTGAAAATAAGGAAAGAAAGAAAGAATGCTGTCGTCGTTAAATTTTTGTCTCCTTGATGCATCCCCAAACCCCCGCACACACTTTACTGTATTATTATATTTTTGCTTTGGTTTGCAGATTCTCAATGTGTCATATGTGCCTGGTTTGTCCCTTTTGAAATCATGTGTTTCCGGACCGGCTAGAGTTCCTGAACACAATGGCTGCATAAAGCACGGAAGAGTACTTGAAACGTTATCTGTCAAGTGATACAAACAAGGAAAAGAAAAAGAAGAAGAAAGTTCAGCTTGTGAAGTCAGTAGACCGTAAGTCCGCATTTATTTTGTCACGTTTATTTACTGAGTGATAGACTGATATTGTCACTCAGACTCGGTTGTTTGCGGCCAACCGCAAATATGCATCTAACTAATGCCTGCACGGCACGATAATTTTGCCAGTTTGCAATATTGCTACAACAAACCTTTCTTTCTATTTGTTAAGAAAGGCAAGCATAAAATTTGACGGAACATTAGATTCGTTTATTCTTCATGTTTTCCCAGGACCACTAAAATTTATCGGAACAATTTTCACCCTGGTGTTTGTGGTGTGTGTGTGTGTGTTCACTGTGTTGGTTGTGTTTGTTCAGTATTTCTTCCGTTTAACAACGTCGCCTTCCACTAAAATGAATATCCAAAGATGTGTTGAGTATATGAAATTTCGTATTTTATTAAGCTTGGGTGGTGTTTCTAAACTGTGTTGTATGAATAAATTTTCTTCTTTATGATCACCAGTTGGAGTGGCGTAGTCAGATACCGGACAAAGTGTGTGTGTGTGTGTGGTGTGTGTTGTGGGTGTGTGTGTGTTGAGCCTGTGCGTGTGTGTGTGTGTGTGTGCCCGCGGGGCGTGTGGTGTGTGTGCGGGTGTGTGGCGGCGCCGCGCTGTATGTAATTTTAAAGGTTTAATGTGTCTCTTTTTATCCGGATTTAGGCAAGTATACCCAAAAAAACAAAACAAACAAAACCTTCAAACTGAGTGTAGCATAGGAACAAGAGTACTAGTAAGTAATGCTAAGTAATTCACAATTCAATATTAAGGGTTTGTGTGTGTGTGTGTGGTTTTTTTGGTTTG
>JADBJO010032598.1:0-7500 GCA_016801955.1 Conus betulinus
ACTAAGAATGAAAGTGTACTATTTGTTTGCAGGAAAGGAAGAGGGAATGTTATTGTTCTGTTACCCCCTCCCCCCCCTTGTCAAAAGACCTCTTGTGGTAATGACAATAAAATATCGAAGTGTCAAAACCCCCCCCCCCCCCCCCCCCCACCCCCCTCTCTCTCCTCTCACTCTCTCTCTCTCTGTCTCTCTCTTTCTCTCTCCTCTCTCTCTCTCTCTCTCTCCACACACACACAACACGCGCGCGCGCGCGCGCGTGCGCACGCACACACACATCCCCTTACCTTGATGTCCTTGATCACGGAATTGAAACTGTAGCAACGTGAAGGGGGAAGGAGTCTAACGACATGAAAACTGAAGTGTCAAAATGCTTTTGGCTCTCCCTCCTCTCCCTTCTTGCCCCCACCCCCACCCCCCACCCCTTTCGCCCTCTCGACTTGTGCTCGCTAGCAAGCGGAGGGGATGTTTACACCTCTACACCCTTTCACCTTTCCTCTTTCACCCGCTCTTCAGCAATTCTCCGCCCCCACTCTCCTCTTTACGTTTTTTTTTTTTTTTTTCCAACTTCCTTCCCATCTTCCCTCCACTCCCTACCCTCACTCACACCCCACCTTCCTCCTTTCCCATCCAGCTTCCTCCTCCTCCTCCTCCTTCCTCTTTCTTTTCATCTTATCTCTCGCTTTTCATTTTGCCACACACTACCCGAGCTCAGTCAAGTTCTCTTGGATCTTCCGTCGCTTGTGTTATTGACTTTTCCCCCCTTTTCAGAATTTCAGGTTTTTTTACCCTCTCTCTCTCTCTCTCTCTCTCTCTCTCTCTCTCTCTCTCTCTCTCTCTCTCTCTCTCTCTCTGTGAAATTATTCTAGCTTCCAACATATTCAGCCTTATCTAAAACTGGATCTGGACATGCATTTGAAAAGATTAATTGCAAACTTTGGAGTCGGTGTTTCTGAAATTAGGACTCATTACTTAAGATACAGGAATCATACACAAGCTGACTTGCTTTGTCCTTTGTGTATGCAAGGTGAGGAAAATGAAATACATTTTATGTTCCTTTGCCCAGCTTTAGAGGATCTTCGCCAAACATTTATCCCACAGAATATTATAAGCGCCCGTGTATGTTTCGATTACAATTACTACTTAGCTCTAACAGTTATAAGGTAATTAGGAATTTAGGTATGTTTTTGTGTAAGGCGTCTAAGATTAGAGAAATAATGACGTCTTAGTTGATGTTCTTATTGGTATATTTGTTTCTTTTTTTTCATGATTAGCGATTTTGTTTCTTACACATTATAATGTGAATAATTGTGCTTATTCCCCTTCAAATGGGCCGATGGCCTTACTGAATAAAAAAAATCTGAAGTGTGTGTGTGTGTGTGTGTGTGTGTGTGTGTGTGTGTTGTAGGAAGGACACGGAAGGGGGAGGATGGGGGGGGGGGGGAGGAGGAGAGAATCCAGTAATCAGTTTAGTTCACGCAGGCGTGAGAGCGAGTGGTCAAGTTTTGTTTTAAATGAATGATAGTAGTGCTTGGATTTTCGAGTCTGCACAAAATCAAATAATAGGGGAACGAGTGATTGTGTGTATTTGTGCGTGGAAATATTTCCGACGAGATGGCAGCCCTGATAGTGTTCTTCGCGGTCGGCATGGCTATATAGACCATATGCGCTGAGTTGAGATCGGAGGCCTTAACTGTGAAGATGAAGTGAGAGAAGATTCAGGTGATTCGACCACCCTGCGAGTCCTCTCCAGACACCTCGCATAGTCGGCTTTTCATACCTCTTTGCGTGTGTTTAGGGTGGGTAAAGTGAGTGCGCGCGCGCGTGTGTGTGTGTGTGTGTGTGTGTGTGTGTGTTTAGGGAGAGGTGGTGGTGGTAGGGGGTTGAGAGGGAGAGGGAGGGGGGGAGGAATTGGCAGGAGAGGGTTGCAGCCAGTTTGACGGGGAGGACTTGTTTGCACAGGTAAAGCAGACTCCATAATTCGCTGAAGTGTTCTGTTGACCGATTGGTGAAATGTACTCTTTGACTTAGGCTTTCTTATATCTTTCTCAACACACACACACACGCACGCGCACGCACGCACGCACGCACACACACACACACGCACGCACACACACTACCCTGTTCTAGGTTGCGTCTTTTACATTTTCACCCTTTGATATTTAGACAAGCTGTCGTATATCATTTCATTGAAATTTTTTTAGTTTTTCCTTCACTGGATGCTTTTTTTCTTCTTCTTCTTCTTCTTCTTCTTCTTTTCTTCTTCTTCTTCTTCTTCTTCTTCTTTTTGAGGATGTTACATAGGAGGTGGTGCTCATTTTTTTTCTTTTTTAAAGTTTTCTTACTGCTTATTTGGAAGCGTCTCACCGGCAGGTAACCACGGTCGAGTTGTAAGACTGATGAACTGTTCACAGAGCGAAAAAGTCGTCACTTGCTGGTCCCTGCTGACCTTTGCTGGCTGTGGAGGAACAGCAAGACTAACAGAGCTCTCACTTCTAGAGAGGGTTACTTTTCATGCACAATTCCCTGTAAACTCAAGTCCGTCTTTTAAAGTGAAGTATTTCGGCTTGGACAGATGTCGATGTTTGCTCCGCTCTTGGCCTGGCAGTTTAAGACGCGTGGGCTTAGCTTGAATTATTGTTAGAGAGAGAGAGAGAGAGAGAGAGGGAGAGAGAGAGAGAGAGCCATGGAGAAAACCGACCAGGATCAAGATGACGTAAAATTCATTTCAAAACCTGAACACCATCTGAATTAATTGCGTTGAAAGATATAATTCTTGATATTTTTTTCTCTGAAAAACACACGGACGAAAAAAGGACACAGAGAAGAGCAGCAGCAAGGCAGTGAGCTGACGACGTCCTCGGTCTCAACATCATCATAATTATCATCAAGAATTAGCGATGGGGGGATGAACCGAGGGTTTGGGGTCGGGAAGTTCAGACGCGAACGTACTGAGAGGCATGCGAACAAAGAAATGGGAGGGTAGCGCATGCGACTAGTTCCGAGATCTGACCCACGTGTCCCGGTGTGCACAGCCGACAGCCTTCATCGTGAACAGGTTCTGTGTTGTTGGTAGATGGCTAGCCGGGGCCTGAAGGCCACTGACCTCGCAGGGGGACAGCCCTGACCCACTTGTAGACGTTCGCACCTTCTTGTGCAGAGAGCAGCCCAGCTGTCTCCGTGCATCTCTGTGTCCTTCTTCCAGCCCCTCCCCCCACCCCTTCCTTCACTCAGCAGTTCCATTTTTCACGCACAGAACTGGTGAAAAAGTGTGATGGTTCCACACTCCGCGTCTGTGATTCTCACCATACACACCACACACACTCACACTCGCACACACACACACACACACACACACACACACACACACACACACACACACACACACACACACACACGCAGATGGAGGAGGGGTAGGCGAGGGGGCGGAGATGAAAAGATGGGAGAGAGAGGAGATCTTGCAGAGTTTCCACCCACCTTTTTCGGAAGGAGGAAACGGGTGGAAATAAAATGGGGGGGGGGGGGGGGGGGGGGGGGGGGAACTTGGTGAGTTTTCCCACCCACCTTTCCGCAGCCGGGAGCGGTTGTTGTGGTCGGTCGCTTCTGTTCGTTTCCTCCCAATTGTACAACCGATACGGATAGTCCTTTCGTCAGGGATGTATGGTGGATGGGGGCCACACCCTCCCTCCCAGTCGGGACCACCCACCGGACAGACTGCCTGATCTGCAGTGTGTCTGGATCAGATCTCTAACCGAAAACAAAAGGTCTTTAAATTGGTTTTGCCTGTTCCAGTTCACCAGAATTTTTTTTTACATCGTTTTTTTTTTTTTTAAGCTTCTTCCTTTCTCTGTGGTTGGTTTTATTTATGTTATATATTTATTATTTTTTTTTTTTTTTTGCATCTCTCCAATTGCGCCGTAGCGTCCATCGTGTGTACTACTGACCCCCTGCGTACGTCATAAAACGTTGACAACAAAGATGACGGTTACCGTAAAAAAAAATTTTTTCTTCTGTGTCACATGGTTTTGTGTTGCGGCTCTATTGTGGAGAGATTGAAGATGATATGGAGATGGGGAGGAGGGGGGGGGGGGGGGGGGGGTGGGAAGGGAGGCAGGGGGAGAGGTGGGTGTGATGTGAAATAGCGATCCTGTCCACAGCTTCAGTCGTTGGAGCAGATACATCGACAAACCCCCCCCCCCCCCCTCTTCCCCCCCCCCCCCGCCCCCCCCCCCCCCCCCCCCCTCCTCCCTGTTTCACCCCTGCCCTTCCTACCGTAACGGGACAGGCGATGATCGATGTGCACATTGTCGGGGGAGGTGAGTGGGGGGGGGGGGGGGGGGGGGGGACAATTTACCCCCGCGTTGTGGCACTCCGACACCCTGATGACTATTGCATGGCCCTCTGCTGCCGAGCGCGGCTCACCGTGCCGTATTGTCCTAACGCTGGCTTGCCGACAACAATGCACCCCCTGCCAACAAAGCGTCAGGGTTTTGAACCCCCCCCCCCCCCCCCCCTCAGCCCAGCGAGGCCCCTTTCATTAGAGGGCGACAAGGTGAGAACAATGGGAGCGTGGAGCCGGGCGGTTCATCGGAGAGCAATTAACTTGTGGGCCGCCTGTTCGGGGTGTTGGGTTGTTGCCCATCGGTATACCTCGGCACCAGACGGGTAGCTACCCGGACAAGCTCCGCTTCACGCGCTCTTTCCGGCCCATGGGTATGATCTGATAGGAGGCCACTCAACCACGACGCCGTGTTCGTCGTCCACAAACAGGGTGGGGGGGGGGTGAGGAAGTGGGGGGGGGGGGGGGGGGGGGGGGGGGTTGCGCGCGCGCGCGCCCATGTTGGGTGACAGGCCTCTTGAAGTGTCCCGATCACATGCCTGTGACCCCGGGCAAGTCGGGTGCCGAAACGGGTGGCCTTGGTAAGGGGGAAACACAATCCCGATGTTTTTTGACCTAGAGGGGGAAAAAGGGGGGGGGGGGGGGCATACATTAAACATGCACGTGCACACAATTTTGCTGCAGGAATAAATGAATAACGACCGCGGGGCTGGCGCGTGCGCGTACACACTGACAGACACACACACACACACACACACACACACACACACACACACACACACACACACACACACTCACATACACGCACACGCACGCACACACGAACGAACCCAGGCATGAACGCACACGCAAGCGCGCGCGCACGCACACACACACACACACACACACACACACACACACACACCACATACACACTCTCTTTCTCACACACACACACACACACACACACAAAACACACACACAGACTGAAGGAGAGAGGAAAGGGGTGGAAAAGCATTGAGTGTTGGGCATAAATGATGGTGCTTTGGTATAGTTGTGCCAGTGTGCTTTTCTGAATGTGGATCGGTAAGTAATTAGGTAGATAGATATTTAAAGAACAGTAGGTAGTAAGTGAATATATTGATACACAGATAGATATAAAGAAACATCAGTAGATAGCTGGAAGGGTAATTAGATAAACGGACATATCGAAATATTGATACATAGACATAGACCAGACTTGCACAAAGATAAATGAAACTCCGGGGCGCAAATTTAGAGAGGGTGATTCAACTCGCCGTCAGACCGCCAGGACCAACCCACAGCTCCGTAACGACAAAGGGCACAGAGCGGCCCCTTGCTGTGTCCACATTGCAGACACGATTGCTTCCCAACTAAATTGCCGTTCCGTGTTGGCCCAGCCTGCCTATAGGATGCTGGCGAGCTTTGAACCCTGGGTCTCCAGAGACTTGCATCTGGCCATGGCACCACGGACTGGGGAGGGGAGGGGGGTGGGAGTGGGGGAGGGGGGCTGGTTGTGGGGAGCGGTTGAGAGCCGGTGAATGCGCGAATGAACACGAGTGTTTGCTGATGTTCAGGAAGCGAGCCTCGTTTGTCTGCCGTGTTATTTGATTGTGGTCGGTTGGTTTTTCAGTTCGGTTTTCATGTGGAGTCAAAAAGGAAGTTAAGGACCATGCATGTTAAATGGCGTTCGATTTTCTGTTTGTTTGGGGTTTTTTTTTTCCTTTTTTTTTTTTTTCTTTTTGTTTGGTTTTGAATGGAATGAGACTTTATTTCCTTTTGATCCCGTTTGTGACGCTCAACAGTAATTTTGTTTGTTGATTCTGAAATGTGACGCGCGCGTTCGAGAGCGGGCCAGGCAAGCACGTCAGTACCACGTCATGCAGAAGCTGTCACAAGAGTGCGAAAAATACACAGCGTCTGCTTTGTCCATGCTCTTTGTCTTTTGCTGTTGGTTTTGGTTCGGTGCACCTGCCACCCAGTTTTGTAGTGTTACGGTTGATGGGAGTCATACAATGTCCGTGCTCGTTTTTGTTGGGTAGCTTTTTTTTCAGTTTCAGCTTATCCCATGTTCTTTTTTTTAAAAAATTTCATTAATATAAATGCGAGTGCCATTTCTTACACACACACACACACACACACACGCATACACACACACACACACACACACACACACACACACACACACACACACACACACACACACACATATCTGTATCTGTCGATCTACCTGTGTGTGTGTGTGTGTGTGTGTAGGCCTATGCATGTATATAGATAGATAGATGGATGGATAGATAGATAGATAGATAGATAGATAGATGGATGTGTTGATGTTTTTACCCCGGACTGTCGTTAAGATCGGTAGCATCCATGCAACATTGAAAAGGCGCCATTGATCACTAGCCAGAGTCAAAACGTCGAAAAAATAGACACACGCGTCCCGATGAGAGAGGGAGACAGAGAGACCGACAGACAGACAGTCCGTTTTCGGTGGTAAGTCCAAGGATGGTTGGTGATAGATCGTTTACTAAGCCTTCGTGTCATACACGATGGAGAACAGAGAGAACCCCACGCGCAGGGCTGCAGACAGCGAGCAGCCACACAGTGTGTCAGACGAGGCCTTTGACCCCGCCCAGGTCACGTCGGAGGTCAACTAGGGTCAAGAAGGATGAGGTGATGTGAAGTCACGCGCGACGGCTCGTCACTGGTTGGGGCCGCAGGAGACGGCAACGAGCCGTACTACTTCATGTCTCTGGGAGTCGTTACAAAGTAACTGAGCTGAGAAATGGAAGCCAGTTCTGCCACCACCACCCCCTCCCCGACCCCCATCCCCAGTGCCCCACCCACCCCACCGCACCCCAACCTCCAGCACCTCCATCCCCGCTCTCTTCACCCTCCATCTCACCTTTACATTATGCTGTTTTTTTTTTGTTTGTTTGTTGTTTGTCATCCCGTGGCTGTAGGGAACATTTTTAGGAGGGGATTTTTATCTCTGTTTGGTTTTGATGTGAGAGGCATGGAACGATGGGGATTGTACGAATGTCACCCCATCTGATGAGCAGAATGAAGATTGTAATTAACGTTGACATGCCTGATACAGTGTCCCACTTGCATACCTTTATTGAGATCATTAATGGGAAATTGTGTGTATGTGTGTGTGTGTG
>JADBJO010032598.1:12500-15525 GCA_016801955.1 Conus betulinus
ACATCATGTTGGTACCACACCCCAATAACCCTACCACAAGTAAATGCCACTTGTACTATTACCCCCTTCCCCTTTGTCAAAACTGAAAAACATCCCCCACCCCCAATAAAATGTAAAATTGTCAACCCCCCCCCCCCCTCTCTCTCTCTCTCTCTCTCTCTCTCTCTCTCTCTCTCTTCTGCAATTTTTTTGGCCCCACCACATTTTGTGAGTGGGTATGTGTGCGTGTGTCTTGATTTGCTTCTGTTTTACGGCTCCACATAAAACTGCACAGAACCTTTTGAGTGAAAAGTAGGGTGCTTGTGTATCCACTTGTTCCCGTGGAATTTTGGACTTTCTGTGAGACAAGGCTCTGTGCCAGGCTCTGTACATATCGCTCACTCTTTATAAATTATGCTGCACCACTATGACTCTCGCTCACATCCACTCTCTCTCTCCTTCTCCTCTCGACTCTCTCTCTCTCTCTCTTCTCTCTCTCTCTCTCTCTCTCTCTCCTCTCTCTCCTCTCTCCTCTCTCTCTCTGGGACAAAGGAGGGGGAGGGAATTTTTGCGTGGGCGTGTGTGCACTTTGCACCAGCGCGTGGGTATTTGTGTTGTTCTGTCTGTGTGTGCATATGTGGTTCAGAATATATCAATCAAATCACACGCACTTTGCAACATATACATAATGCAAGTCATACGATTGTTTACCTATTTTACCTACAGGCTGTGACGCTATCTGAACAGCAAACTCTCTTTCTTTCTTTCCCCTCTCTCTCTCTCTCCTCTCTCCTCTCACACGCACGCACGCACGCCACACACGCACACACACACCCACACACAACACACACACACACACACACACCACACACACACACACACACACACACACACATTGCGCTCTCACCACTTCAACACCAAACGAAAAGTTTTCAGGGGAAAAAACCCAGCACAGTTTAACTGATTGTCTCAACCTGATCATCTGTGCTCAGCAAAACCTCTGGCTTTCATATGGCAATAGAATATGTTCTCTTATTCTTTTCGTTCGTCGCCGCTCGCGCTCAGCTGCCGAATCACACACAACACACAACACACACCCACACAACACACACAGACACCCACAACTATATACATACACCCCTACACAAACAACCAACAACACCACACACACACACACACACAAACCACACTCACACGACAACACACCGCACAAACACACACATACACAATCAACGACAGAACACAAACAAACACACACAACACAACCCCCACAAAACACACACAACAAATACACACACAGAAACATTAAAACAACGACACAACAACAACCACAACACAACGTACACCGCTCACACAACTACACCAACAAAACTACAAACAAACGCTCGACAACAACCACGCAACCTCTCACACGCCACACACTCACGCTCACACACCGCACACGCACCAGCGCACGCACTCATACGCAACTCACTCGCGCATCATCTCACAAACTGCGCGCGAGCACAACACAAGGCACACAACACACACACACCACCACACACAACACCACACACACGAAGCTGAACTCCAACAAAATGCAAAAAACCCTGTATGACTCTTGTATCTCTGAGCTTCAGTTGTCTTAAAAAACCCTCTGTATTCATTGCTTGCTAACTCGGCTAAGGTTTCATATCATTCATTCCCCCTGTCATCACCTCAGTGATTAGATTTAGCCCACTCATCTCGGTCTACGACTGCAAATTCTCTGACTGCAGGATCAGCAGACATCATCAGTCATTAATCACACCACCACAAACCATTTTTTCATCACAATAACAAACACACACAAAAAATCTTCCAAGTCACAAATAACACACACCCAAAATCAACAACCCATCTCACAACGGATCACACATCACACAAACCAATCACAAGCAAGCATTATCCCAATACACAACAGGACTTCACAGACACACTCACACAGTTCGACAAGACAACACACAAGCCTCTCTGACTGTGCTAACCCGGATAATAGCATCAATCCAAAAATTTCCTGCTCTCTGTCGTGGCGGCTTCGTTCGTGGCGCGCATGCTTCCTGCCGCTTTTTCGTTTCGGATGCGGGGGTTTTTTCGTGGCGTCTATGGTGCGGGCTACGGCGTTGCGCGTGGCTGTTGGCGGCCGGCGCAGCGCGGCGCTGGCGGGCGGCGGCGCGCTGCTTATGCTTCCGCCGCCCGGATCCGGGTTCGTCCGCCGCCCCGCAAATAGTTGCGTGCGGTGTGCGGGCGGAGATCCAAACCTCGAACTCGACAAAACTACAAACTTCGTGCTGGTCTGTGTGGCGGGGGGGCGAGGCATATGGGAGGAGATGGGAGAAGTAGAGGGCGAACGACGGGGTGGTTAGTGCTCCTTATTGTCTTGAACTTTTCCCGTATTGTCTGTATTAGTGTCGAAAATTGACTTAATACTTTAAAAAAAAAAAAAAAAAAAAATAGATTCATTCCACTATCATCCAAACATCTTGAAATAAAATGTGTTGAAGGAGGTTCCGGTACGTCGTGGTGTCGCAACGTGATAGTTAAGTCTTTGAAGAGTCTTTGGGAAAGGAAACACAACCCTTTCCACAAGTTTTTTATTTTTCGACGGGGAAATCGCCCCGCGCCCCAGTGTGAAAACTGCGGATCGCGGTTATTTTTTTTTTTTTTTTTTGTTTGTTTTTTTTTGTGGCGGTAAGGAAGTATGTGTATACTACTTTGAAGAACTTTGAAATACACACGGCTTTTAGCGTATTGCAGTGTCGTTCGGTGTGCTAAGTTTAAAAAATAAAAAAAATCTAAGACAGTGTTTGGTATGATACGCAAACTACGATTGTAATGGGGTTTATTGATGTGAAATGGTTCCACTCAATTCTCTCTCTCCTCTCCCCCTCATCACGCTCCGCTCTCTCCTCTCCTTCTCTCTTCTCTCATCTCTCTCTCTCCCTCTCTCTCTCCGCTCCCTCGCGTCTTCGTCTCTCTCTCTCTCAATCCACCTCCCGCGTCTCTTTCCGGTCCTCTCTCTCTCCTC
>JADBJO010032599.1:0-15525 GCA_016801955.1 Conus betulinus
TTTTGAACCAGCGACCTGTTGGCTAGGCGGTCGCTGCGTTCTGTGCTTCTGTGTGTGTGAGCCATAGCTCCTGTGTGAGACTGTCACCTTGTCGCAGAGGCGCCGTGAGAGTAGTCGTCTTTTTTTTTTTTTTTTTTCTTGAGCCACAGCTCTGTGAAGTTATGTATGACCTGTGTCGGACTGGACGCTGTAGACGTCGTCTTCATCGTCTCGTCGTATTCGTCCTTTTCATCGTTTTCGTCGTCGACGTCGTCTTCGTCGTCGTCGTTGGAACTAACAGCGCTAGTAGACAGCGAATTATATATAGATATATTTTGTGTCGTGCGCCCTGTTTGGCGTGCTTGAAGTATTAACACACACACACACACACACACACACACACACACACACACACACACATATATATATATATATATATGTATACATACATATAGTTCTGTGTGTACGCCTTGTGGATGGCGTGCCGACTAGTGATGTTCTTGCATATATTATATATGTTTGTCTGATGGCTCGGGCAGCATAAAACCAAAAAAAGAGTGTTGTTCTGTTGCCTGGCTGTCAATGTTCGGGTGAGTGGGTGTGTGTATGTGAATAGGAAAAGTCGTACATGCATCCATAATTTCTGTGTGAGAGTCAGATAGTCAGACACCTGCAGACACTACCCATTCCATCCCTAACAACTACTCTCTCTCTCTCTCTCGTCTTGGAATATCTTGAGTCTCTCTCTCTCTTTCTCTCTCTCTCTCTCTCTCTCCTCTTTGTATGCTTACTTTCTGCTCACTTGATCACCTCGCTAATGGATCACACATATCCCCAATAAAAGAAATATTATTATAAGTTCTTTATTAATGAAGAGAAAATGGGAGGCTTTTTTACCTCCATTATTGATTTTGCAAAGGCAAAAACGTGCTAGTCTACTTATTTGTTTACTCGTAAAGTTTCTTCAAAAGGAGAACAAAAGCCTTGAAGCCTCTGAAGAGGAGAGTGGTGATGTCGGATGGCTTGTGGTCAGAGTTCATCACCACAACGCGCAGTAAATACGCTCACAATTATTAGAACAACAATCCGAGGGCCACGTACAACCATTGGACCAACCCCTGCGTTCGCGCCTCCCACCTGGAAATCACAATAGAAGAGCATGTGCAAACCTAATTATTTGCAACATATTTGTGTGCTCATTATCTATTTAAAAAAACCAACAGCACATTTACACCTCATTATCTGCAATAACTTTGTGTGCCCCATATCTGCACCACAGACCAGCATGCGCAAGTATCATTATCTGTAAAGTATGTTTGTGTGATTTTTGTCTGCGCAATGTAGAAAGAAACTCGTGGACTGCGTGGCAGCAGAGAGTCCTCAGAAGAGAAGCCCCCTTCAAGCACGTGTTTTCGGCCTTATCTACTGACACTCTTGGGGGGGTGGGGGGGGGGTTGGGCCACACCCGGTTCATGACTCCGGATGTCCCTCTGCTGCCCCTGTTTTTTCCCCATCTTAGGACGAGCAATGGCTGGGATTCGAACCCATGACCCTCTGGACCATGCTAATTTTTCCACTTAATGACTCGCGCTCTAACCACTGAGCCACTGGGGCACCTGATATTTGTAGGGAAATTTAAGCCTTATGAAGTTCACTTTTGTTCCTCCTTGATCAAATCTAGCTTGAACCTCTCTCTGCTGCTTCTGCCATTGCTTTCAGGGCTCTGTTTTTTTCCCTCCCTGCAACTGAGAGCTGTTTCATGAGGCTGTATGCAGACGTTCCTCAACCCCCCTAGCTGCAATTTTTGCAGTGAGGACTTTGACCTGATAGCCTTCTCTCCTCAGGCTGTTTGCCAGATCAGCATACTTTTCAGTCTTGTAGATTTGAGCTGCCTCCATTCTGTTCTCATATGGCACCGTGAGCTCGATCATGATCAGCTGCTTGGTTGACTGAGAGTGGACTACTATGTCTGGTCTCATGCCACTCTTGCTGATGATCTCTGGGTGGCTGTTCCATTCTGGGAGGTCTGCAGTG
Source organism: Conus betulinus (assembly GCA_016801955.1). Classification (NCBI taxonomy): domain Eukaryota; kingdom Metazoa; phylum Mollusca; class Gastropoda; order Neogastropoda; family Conidae; genus Conus; species Conus betulinus. The sequence continues at coordinate 2,014 of JADBJO010032599.1, forward strand.
CACTCCCAGTCACCTGCCCTGTCCAGCAGACTCTGCCTGCATGTTCCGAGTGGCACTATTGTTCTTGGTCATGATTTGCTACCTCCTGCCGTGAAGAATGTTTGCGGAATAAAACACTGCGCCAATTCCTGACTCTCTCTCTCTCTCTCTCTCTCTCTCTCTCTCTCTCTCAGACACACACACACACACACACACACACACACACACACACACACACACACAGCGCGCACACATGCATGTTGATAGATAGAAAGAAAGATATAGATATAGAGAGAGATAGATGGATAGATATAAAGACAGACAGACAGATAGAAAGACGTGTGTGTGCGTATGTGTGAGTGTGTGTGTGTGTGTGTGTGTGTGTGTGTGTGTGTGTGTGTGTGTGTGTGTGTGTGCGCGCGCACGCACCTGCGTGTGTGTGTGTGTCCATGCGTACGCACGCTTGTGTGTGCATGCGTGTGTGCGTGTGTGCATGTGTGTGTGTGTGTGTGTGTGTGTGTGTGTGTGTGTGTGTGTGTGAGTATGTGAGTGATGGACGAGTTAGCAAAGAGCCTTTACCACCGCCTGTTTCTCAGAATTACGAGTAAACTGCATAAGAAGTCATCCATTCTTTCACATGCATTCCCAGGTAAATGTACACGTGCATGGAGAACAGAACGTTCTCTTCCTATCTTGATCAGCCTCTATGCTGTCACGTGACTGACCAAGGTGTTCCATAATTGTCCATGGTATTACGCACAAGAAATAAAGTATCAAGACATTTGTTCATGTATGTGGTAACTTTACCACATCGTGTGGATGTCAGTCTGTATCCACATCAGACGCCCTTCTAACACCTGGCTTCATCCACCTCTTTAATCTGTTCCTTTCTCTAGCACATCTTTTTGTCTGATTCATGATTTAACCTACATTTCATTTCTGAAGTTATAATTTTGTACTTATAATTGCAACTGAATGATGCTGGAGGCTTCTTCCTGGATAAAAAGAAATTTCTATCACAACAAATTTTAAAATTACATCACATAGAGCTGCCTTCAATTAAGATTACACCTGAGTCATCACGACATTTTTTTTTTTTCCAGATCTAAAATCACTATGTTAAAAAATCACTATCAGAACATCTCAGAACAGAAAACAAAATCACAGAGTTACACACCGATAAGTTTATGTTTTGCTTTTCTTAATCAAGTCTTTAAACTGAAGTAAAAATATTGTCAGTGATTTTCTTACATTTTCTTTAAATGACTCACGACACACAGACGGTTCTTCCAAAGATGGATAGACAGACGAATGCAAAGATAGATGGATACATAGCTAGCCACAGGATATTTAGAAAGATTATTGACTAGAAAGGCAGAGGCAGGTATTTCAATAGATGAAGGAAGAACAGCAGCATCAAAGGACTAAACATCTTACCAACTCTCAGCAACTGACTTTCTTTTTGATAAAAATTTGATCTCCTTTGGGCGTTTTTCTGCAAAGTTAAATTCGCTTCATTAAACTTGTGTGTGTGTGTGTGTGTGTGTGTGTGTGTGTGTGTGTGTGTGTGTGTGTGTGTGTGTGTGTGTGTGTGTGTGCGCGCGCGCGCGCGAGCGTGCGTGCGTGCGTGCGTGCGCGCGTGTGTGTGTGTGTGTGTATGTATGTGTGCGTATGCATGCACATACATGCACGCACAGGCGCCTGTTTGCATGAAGCATGGAAAGATAACTGAATAGACTACCAGATAAAACAACTGGGTAATCTGATGTTGACATAAAATTGCTGTCAGTACAATAGGTCTTCTTCACACTGTGTAGTATTTTGTAAATATGATTCGAAGTCTATGAAATGTTTGTGAATATTATACATTCAACAACTCAGCTGCTCCGAATGAAAACTCTCCTTTGGTCGATAAATTTCTATTTCAAATTATCAATGTCATCACTATAATATTCATTACTAAAACATGTGGACAAAACTCTGCCTAAAACATGTTGTCTTTCACATCTTGATTTAGATAATCAGGCTGCTATGTGCTGGATATTGGTAGATGATTACAAAATCTTTCCATGTATGTTGCGTTGTTCGAATTAACTGTTTGAATACTTAAACATACCTATAAATCCAGTAGATTCATTCAGCTCTCTCTACCCCTTTCCTTCTTTCTTCCGTTTTTGTTTCCAAATTTCATGGGCTGTTCTACCAGTTCTGCCCTGCTTCCTGTTGCAAAGTGGGAGTACATTGTCTGAAGTTCTTTCAACACAGCGTCCTGGGTCACTCTTAGTTGCATCTACAGATGTGAATGTTGGGACAGAAATGAAAATGTATTCAAAACGGCATATGACCATTACCTGCATCTACAGATGTGAATGTTGGACAGAAATAATGATTTCAAAATGGCATGTGACTGTTAGCTGCGTTTACAGATGGGAATGTCGGACAGAAGTAATGATGTATTCAAAATGTCATGTGACTGTTAGCTGCATTTACAGATGGGAATGTCGGACAGAAATAATGATGTATTCAAAATGGCATGTGACTGTTGAACTGCATCTACAGATGTGAATGTAGGACAGAAATAATGATGTATTCAAAATGTCATGTGACTGTTAGCTGCATTTACAGATGTGAATGTAGGACAGAAATAATGATGTATTCAAAATGGCATGTGACTGTTACCTGCGTCTACAGATGTGAATATTGGACAGAAATAATGATTTCAAAATGGCATGTGACTGTTAGCTGCATCTACAGATGTGAATATTGGACAGAAATAATGATTTCAAAATGGCATGTGACTGTTACCTGCGTCTACAGATGTGAATATTGGACAGAAATAATGATTTCAAAATGGCATGTGACTGTTAGCTGCATCTACAGATGTGAATATTGGACAGAAATAATGATTTCAAAATGGCATGTGACTGTTACCTGCGTCTACAGATGTGAATATTGGACAGAAATAATGATTTCAAAATGGCATGTGACTGTTACCTGCGTCTACAGATGTGAATATTGGACAGAAATAATGATTTCAAAATGGCACGTGACTGTTAACTGCATCTACAGATGTGAATGTAGGACAGAAATAATGATTTCAAAATGACAAATGCTCCTGCACAACCTAGTTAGCCATGCACCAAGCCAGGTTTTTTCATTAAAAAAAAACCACCTTGGCTCCTTTAACATGTTCCATGGAGATGTTTTTTTTCCCATAGTTCTTCGTGAACGATACATCCAATATTTTCAGTCCTCGATCATTCCTTTTGGACCTCCACTCTGGTGTGCCTGAGATCTAAGCACTTCCCAATCCACCCCTTTGCATCACATCAAGTAACTGTAAAGACGAAAGCTCTCACTGTTTCGTCATCCCCAGACAAACATTACCGCCTGATACCCTATATTATATCCTGATGATGATGCCTAGCTAGCCTAAGCGGATAGTGCTGTGTTCCTATGGGAAAAATTGTGGTGTATTGCGCTGAAAAAAAAATGATATAATGCTGAACAATTAAGTAGAGGGGGGGATAAGAATAAGAGAAATGGCCGGTCCCTGAGACTCTTATGCAGGAGCTGGGACTTAAAATAAGGAAAAGTCTTTAGCAGACAACCCTGTGCCACTGGCACAAAATGAACCGTCTCTCTGAGACTTGTTTCACCTTGTTCAGTCTCTCTATCAGAGAATGGGATCACTTTGGAGAAAATGTTACCTAGACGAGGAACAGAAAAAAGGGCTGTCTGACTCAACCGCTGATCACCAGAAAAGTGAAGACGAGAAAAGAGAGAGTGGAAGATGACAAAGACACTGGCAATGACTGTGCCCCTGCTGACTGAGGGTATGATCTGCAAAGACAATTACTCTGTGCTTAATTGGATGAGTGTCAAGATGATGATGACATTTTTGCAGAGATTGTATCAACTTTCAATGACATGAAGAAAGTGGACGAGATGTCTTGCGAAAAAGAGGAAAGAAAAACGTGCCACGATTATTGCAATCACAACTTGGATCAAAGCTATAGAAAACAAACGAACAATGTTAGGGAGAAACAAAGTACCCCACATCGGGGCACAATTAAATGATGTTTCTAAAACGACAAAGGAAGTGTCTGTAGCCCCAAACCAATCTGCAGGAAAAGCAAACGTAAACATGGCAAACACACGCACAAAACTCATCCACGGCAGTGGTTTCTTTAAACCTTGTCTCTGACTAACTGTTGAAGTTTAGGGATACCAGTGTCTTGCCAGGACAGATCCGCCTCGGAAAACACCGTGGATTTGCTGAGATCATGAAGTATATCTTCAAGAACTGGTAGGATGTAACGTTCTCGTCTCAAAGCTTTGTTCAGCTCCGGTGTATCGGTGCAGATTCGTAGTTTCCCTTGTTTTTTTCTTTGTTACAACTATTTGACTGACCCATGGTGTAGGTTCACTCACTGGTTTGATCACTCCTTCTTCAACCATCTTGTCAAGTTCAGCTTTAAGCTGAGGCCTGAGAGAAATTGGTTTTCGCCTGTCAGGCATGATGACTGGTTTCGCTTGTGAGTCTATTTCAAGATGTTGTAGGCCAGGTAGTTTTCCAAGTGATCCATCGAAAACATCTGCAAACTCATCTTCTGGTGATGCAGAATGGAGCTGTGCTACACTGATGAAATTGTCCTTTCTATGTTGATCAAACCCATATTCTGTACTGTGAAGTTTGCAGACCAAGTAGTGGAGTAACGTTGTCCTCAAACACAATGAAACCAACTGTGTATTGTTTCTTGTTCTTCGGATTGGTTATTGATTCTTTGGTTTTGCCAACAGGTTTGAGTTGAGTATGATTCCACATTTTTCACTATCTTCTCGGTTGGTACTATGTGACTACCAAACTTTGCCGGCAGCATGTTCACAGATGATCCGGTGTCTATCTGAAATGTTATTTCTTGTCCTTGTACCAACATAGCACACTTCACGTCTTTGTTGGACTGACCAACACTGTTGATCCAGTCCTCACTGTCCATGTGTCTTGCTCCTAGTTGTTCCTTCCTGTACCTGGTTCACACCTGCCAGTGTGTCCCTCTTGTTTCCAGCAACTGTGCATTTGCGGCTGAAGTGATTTTTTCCTGAACAACAAAAGCATGTTTTCGCGTAAGCTGGGCATTCTTTACGTAGCTTATGTCTTGTGCCACAAATTTACACTCTCTGACTTCCCGAGTGTGTGTCTATCTTCATTTTGTGAACAGCTTCTGTGTTTTCCGTATACTTCATAGCTTTGCCCTGTGCCATAGCATTTTCAGCTGCTCTGCAGATATCTACACATTTCTCCAGATTAAGATTCCTCACTTTCAGAAGTTCTGTTTGTGTGTTGGGGTCCCGGATTTCAAGCACAATCCTGTCTCGAATCATAGAGTCCACACAATCTGGGCAAAACTCACATGTCTTGCTGAGACCTCTTATTGTGGAGTAGAACCTTTCAAACGATTCTCCTTCTTCTTGTTGCCTCTGATTGAATACGAAACGTTCATATGTAACGTTGACTTGACCTACAGCAAATTCTTCAAATCTGTCCATTATCTGTTGTACTGTAGGAGTGTCACTGTCAAAATGAAAACCGTTGTACACTCGAAGTGCTTCGTCAGAAAGGCTGTGCAGAAACATGACAGTTTGATAATCTTCTTCTTGTTTGTCTAGCTGTGCAAGAAGTGTGTACGTTTGGTATCTCTGCTCGAACTATTTCCAGTTTTCAGCTGGATTGGAACCTAGCACGAAACGTTTGGGGGCTTTGATGCCCCGAATTGGCGACACATGTGTCTCATCGTCCGTATCTCCCATGATCATGATCGTTCACTATGATCAGTATGATGAAGGTCTAGATCTGCGGCCGCTAGTGCCATGATGATGATCGTTCACTATGATCAGTATGATGAAGGTCTAGCTCTGCGGCCGCTAGTGTCAGTCCTTATTTAAGGGACAGTTATTCAACTAATAACTAGTTTTTCTGTAGAGTTAACACGTGGATGTAAACCATCCCACCGCTGCCACCATGTTGCGTGCAGCATTCATACAGAAGTGGAGACGAGGCAGAAATGATGGAGCCTGGACACCCGTTAACTTCCATAGCAGATTTAATCACGTGACTTTCGCATACAAAGCTATCTGCCAATTTGTAGACCACCCAACAGTCCTTCTTCCCCCTCCTGTGGTATGGTAGCCTTCCTGGAGGCCAGGACTTGCCTTCTCTCCTCAAGTAGCCTTCGTCTCCATGACAGCCTGTAAGCCTGTCTACCTCCTGAGCAGCCATGTCTTCCTTCTGGATGGCTGACCGGTGCTCTACTTGCGATTCGTCCCCCTGTACCCAGTCATAGGTGTGGGGACCAGATTCATCTTCCCCTGTCGCAGGTGTTGAACTAGTTTCCTGTTCTGTGCCCTGTCGCAGGTGTTGAACTAGTTTCCTGTTCTGTGCCCAGTCGCAGCAATGATATTGTGCAGACTGCCTTCAGTGCATCCGAAATTGAGGTCAGAGTCGTTTCCTTTCTGAGTGTGTGTGTGTTTGCAAGTCAACCCTTAACTTGGACAGCAACGCACCTGAATTGTGACGTGATATCCGGAACCATATCAGAAAGACTCGAACGATTATCTTCTGTAAGAAAGTAAACAATTTTTTTTTGTTATTGATGTTAGTATTGCGTCATGTCATGGGTGATGATATGAATCCTTCACCCTCTTGTTACTGTATTGTGTCATGAATGAAACTATGAATAATTTACTAGCCTAACAGGGAGTGTGGGTGCACACATATGCTAACTCAATCAAGTCACAGCCAAAATGGACCAGTTTGTCCCTCAGATCACATGATTTTGGGCAATTTTCAAAATATCAGAAAAAGTCAACCACTTCAATCAACTAGGAGCATAAAACATACACCATTGGATAGAAAAAAAAAAAATATATATATTTGTCAAACTGCTTACCCTCAGTGAGGAATACACTCAGTTCACATGATGTAAGTAATCCAAAATGATACGTTTGCAAAAAAAACAAAACCTTTTTGTGCACACTGTAATCATCTTCTCCATGTTCTCTATCCTCCCACATGAGTTCAGTTACACTTCTGAGTACTTGGTATGACCTACAAAGAATAGTATATTTATGACAACTGCGTAAAAACACAAGTATTTGACCACAAAATGCTTGATCCACTCAAATGGTGTGATTGTGTTCAACATTGTGTGATCGTGGGAACTGAGAGAAGGACAATTCAAATCCGTATAAAACTACTACAGAATACACAAAGAATGGTCTAATGGAAGCAGCTGCAAAAAAGGCCCTAAGCTGTCCCTGAAACGAGATGTATTGCCCTTTGATAAAAGGCGATATGATTTAAAGATAATCAAACTCTGTCGGAAGTATGCGTCCGATATGCCTTCAAACGATGTGAACAGTGTCGGAAACCCGCTTCTGACAAGACTCAATTGAGTTAATGAATCAGTTTACACTTACATTGTAACGTTAAGTTTTGTTGTTGTTGTTGTTGTTGTTGTTTTGTTTTGTTTTTGTTTTTGCAAAATTCAGCGCCTTTGTTAAAGGTACTCTATCTGAGCTACACATATACACCATTAATGTTCATTGTATCACAGCAATAAAACAAAGAAATCTTCATGAAAAACCCTTCTCCATTAAAAAAAAAAAACAGAACAAAAAAGTTGATAAAGAAATGTAAAAAAAAAAAATCAACAATAAAGACTGAACTAATAACAAAACAAATGAAACAAAACAAAACAAAACAAAACAAACAAAAAAAAAAACTGACATGGCTTCTATAGTCACTTTTTTTTAAAATTACCATTGTCCAGACGACCACACCAAGTCTTTTCAGGGCTATCAGACTATCAAACGTTGGGGGTGGAGGGGAGGTAATAATCTGAATAAAAGATTATATCTTGAAAACAAACAAACAAATAAAAAGAAGCGAGCTAAACAACGAAAGCATTTGTTAGCTGAACTGTTGCCTTCCTTAAGGTGGTAAAGGGTGAGCCGTGCTAAAACGCCTGCCACTCTGCTTCATTTGTCACACACGTATTAATTATAGAAAAAGCGCAAAAATAGCTAAAGATATTCACATGTAAAAACCGACCAAACAAACAAAAAACCGCTGCATGGCACAGTAGAACGGACAGTGAGTGCTCACCTTGAATAGTGTGACCATTTTTCGCTACTAAGTTGCCAGATTACAACCAAAATGAAGCGCCGCCCTGTAAAATAGTCCCCAGACCAAGACGCCAGACGTCAACCCAAAATAAAAGCCGCCCTGTAAAACAGTCCCCAGACCAAAGACGCCAGATTAGAACCCAAAATAAAAGGCGCCCTGTAAAACAGTCCCTAGACCAAAGACACCAGATTAGAACCCAAAATAAAAAGCGCCCTGTAAAACAGTCCCCAGACCAAAACCGCCAGATTAGAACCCAAAATAAAAGCCGCCATGTAAAACAGTCCCCAGACCAAAACCGCCAGATTAGAACCCAGATTAAAAGCCGCCCTGTAAAACAGTCCCCAGACCAAAACCGCCAGATTAGAACCCAGATTAAAAGCCGCCATGTAAAACAGTCCCCAGACCAAAACCGCCAGATTAGAACCCAGATTAAAAGCCGCCCTGTAAAACAGCTCCCAGACCCAAAACCGCCAGATTAGAACCCAGATTAAAAGCCGCCCTGTAAAACAGCTCCCAGACCAAAACCGCCAGATTAGAACCCAAAATAAAAGGCGCCCTGTAAAACAGCTCCCAGACCAAAACCGCCAGATTAGAACCCAAAATAAAAGCCGCCATGTAAAACAGTCCCCAGACCAAAACCGCCAGATTAGAACCCAAAATAAAAGCCGCCCTGTAAAACAGTCCCCAGACCAAAACCGCCAGATTAGAACCCAAAATAAAAAGCCGCCCTGTAAAACAGTCCCCAGACCAAAACCGCCAGATTAGAACCCAAAATAAAAGCCGCCCTGTAAAACAGTCCCCAGACCAAAACCGCCAGATTAGAACCCAAAATAAAAGCCGCCCTGTAAAACAGTCCCCAGACCAAAACCGCCAGATTAGAACCCAAAATAAAAGCCGCCCTGTAAAACAGCTCCCAGACCTTACATCCCTGTCAGTTCATGGCTAATTTCAAACGACGTCAGCAAATCTGTGTCGACTACAAATTAATCATCTTTGCAAGTTGTCGTTCAATTTTAGTGTTGTCAGCTCATTCCTGCGAACCGCATTTCTGTGAAAAGTTACACATTTCCACCATTTAGTTTGGAAGTTTTATTTTTTTGTGTAACATCAGCTAATTTTAGGGACGACATTGCTATTTTATTATCCACATCTCAATCACACTGTGGGACTCAATTAAATATTTTAGCCGGTCGGTGGTTAATCACTCGAATAAAGTAAATTTCAAGTTGTTTACCATTTTATCCCTCAAGAAATACTGATCAGATATCTTTACAAAAAAAAAAAAAAAAAAAAAAAAAACTATTGAAAAAAGAAAATGCATACACCAAGCAGGAAAATCAATTATCAAAGCACCAGCATCAGTACCAACGCTTGTTATGCACAACACAAGCACAAAACAAAATTCATACCAATTCATCAAGAAGATCCACCAAAAGCAGGCTTCAGAATATACTGCTTTACACATTAATTCAAAGGCAGTTTGGAATGTCATCAATACAAGATATCTATGAGATTAATAATCATTTATTCACACACACACACACACACACACACACACACACACACACACACACACACACACACACGAAGCACCATAAAAATCAAACGCCCAACATCCGAACAGTCTTGATCATTCAAAATGGCAAAAATGAAATAGCTGAAATCTGCACTGTTTGCAGGGAGCCCCTCAACAGACCGATGAAATATCTGTCAAATCGATACTTTAATTCAGTAATTAAGAAATAAACCGTGTTTGGGGGTATCGTTAACGTAAAATATCCGCAAAATAATTGTTATTCACTTAAGTCAACACTGAGTTCGCACAAAAGAGGAATATCACCACAAAATCCAAGCTCTGACAATCACAGGTGTAGAACAGCCATGACGACTCGCAAATCTGGAACAGAATAAGCCTGCACCATATCCACAAACTCTTTCCCAACCAATACACCTTAAAAATGATATACGAATGATTAGATTATGCTATTAGTTACCAGACAATATTGCCAGACAATCTGTTGTGCCAGTTAATCTAAACTCTCGACATGTACGCTCCATTGAAAATTACAATATGGTATGATGTTATCAAATGTCGTGTTAATAAGACCACTAGTGTCCGTCTGTTTCATTTTTTTTTGTATGCTTGTAGCATAATACAGAAATCTTTTAAAAGAATTAGCAGATAGAATTGCTGATGTGATAAACCCAACCTGTGCCCCTTACCTCCTTCCACCATATTTCGTTCGGCTTTGGTTTTTCTTTCTCGTGACCTATGTTTTGTTGCTGACTTTGAACATAAAAGAACCACAAATGAACAGGCGAGTTTAAGATGAAAAAAAAAAACGGAAAAAAAAGAAATCACCGACACTGACACTAATTCCAAATCGTTCAAAAAAAAGAAAGAAAAAAAAGGGTGTGTTTATCCGTGCTTCAAGGGCTGAGGGAAAAAACGAATAACAAACTCCTGTCTGTGCACTTTTTTTTCGGGGGGGGGGGGGGGGGGGGGGGGGGGGGGGGGGGGGGGGGGGGGGGGGGGGGGGGGGGGGGGGGGGGGGGGGGGGGTCCTCTATCGTCCCATTTTTTCTATTTTCTACATTTTCTTCATTTCGATTTTTCTTAATTTTTTTTTATGGTGGTTCTACGTCCACCTCTTTTCTCCCACATTTTCCCCTTGAATCACAACTGTCACACTTCATGCAAGTCTGTATTTCATGTTACCACTGACATCCTCTGATGGACTGTGTCTGTATTTCATGTTACCACTGACATCCTCTAATGGACTGTAGTCTGTATTTCATGTTACCACTGACATCCTCTAATGGACTGTAGTCTGTATTTCATGTTACCACTGACATCCTCTGATGGACTGTGTTTGTATTTCATGTTACCACTAACATCCTCTGATGGACTGTAGTCTGTATTTCATGTTACACTGACATCCTCTGATGGACTGTAGTCTGTATTTCATGTTACCACTGACATCCTGATGATGGACTGTGTCTGTATTTCATGTTACACACTGACATCCTCTAATGGACTGTAGTCTGTATTTCATGTTACCACTGACATCCTCTAATGGACTGTAGTCTGTATTTCATGTTACCACTGACATCCTCTGATGGACTGTGTCTGTATTTCATGTTACCACTGACATCCTCTGATGGACTGTGTTTGTATTTCATGTTACCACTGACATCATCTGATGGATTGTAGTCTGTATTTCATGTTGCCACTGACATCCTCTGATGGACTGTGTTTGTATTTCATGTTACCACTGACATCCTCTGATGGACTGTGTTGTATTTCATGTTACCACTGACATCCTCTGATGGACTGTAGTCTGTATTTCATGTTACCACTGACATCCTCTGATGGACTGTAGTCTGTATTTCATGTTACCACCGACATCCTCTAATGGACTGTAGTCTGTATTTCATGTTACCACTGACATCCTCTAATGGACTGTAGTCTGTATTTCATGTTACCACTGACATCCTCTGATGGACTGTAGTCTGTATTTCATGTTACCACTGACATCCTCTGATGGACTGTAGTCTGTATTTCATGTCACCACTGACATCCTCTGATGGACTGTAGTCTGTATTTCATGTTACCACTGACATCCTCTGATGGACTGTGTTTGTATTTCATGTTACCACTGACATCATCTGATGGACTGTAGTCTGTATTTCATGTTACCACTGACATCCTCTGATGGACTGTGTTTGTATTTCATGTTACCACTGACATCCTCTGATGGACTGTGTTTGTATTTCATGTTACCACTGACATCATCTGATGGACTGTAGTCTGTATTTCATGTTACCACTGACATCCTCTGATGGACTGTAGTCTGTATTTCATGTTACCACTGACATCCTCTGATGGACTGTAGTCTGTATTTCATGTTACCATTGACATTCTCTAGCGGACTGTAATGCTGTGGCGGCGTTTGATACAGTGCAAACACTTTTTCTTTACCACGTGACCCCCATAACTGACGAACATCTCGTCTCTTTCTAAATTTCTTCATCACTGAGAACAACTTTCCATCTTCAAGCAGGTCCTGGGCAGAGCCTTCTGAGGTGAAGGTACGTTTGTACCACACCGTGACGTCGGTACTCTTCCGTGCCCTCCTGACCACAAGCACGATGACAACCAGGCTAACGACGACAACCAGAATGCCAACAGCAGCTGAAACATATAGTTTCAAGATATCCTGTAAACACAAACTGTACTTTCTTGTTACAATTACAATGTGGAACGTTTCTTAAACAGATATTCGTGTGCTGTTAAAAAAACAAAAAAAAAACCCCTCAGAATATTCTGAGGTCTATGCATGTTTTATTCAGGAGTTGGTCGCAGGTGTTTATGTTCTGCTTTTAGTTTGGAAGACGATTTTGTTTTTCTATTTTTCCCTGTAGATGTCAGCTAATAAAGAATTGAACGCAATTTCCATGCTACAATGAGCGAAATTTATTTTCTTTCACGCCAGTAAGGCAGTATGGAGAATATGAAGAGAGCAAACAGTCACTGTCATGAATAAATCAATCGAAACCTGAAAGAAAACATACAGTTCCACAATCAGATCTAGTTGCGAAGTGAGGCAACTACAGGCGGAAATCTAAACAAATTTGAATGTTAGTGATAATTCACCGCCAGAAAACGTAGACAAACGAAACAAAAAAGACAAATACGACGCGTTTCGACCTCTTAGGTCTTCTTCAGGCAAGATACAAAACACTCAAGACAACGAAAATGAACGAGCAATCACTTATCTTCATCCACTTCCGCGCTATATAGGCGGGAATCGCTGAATCCCTTAATATTCTCTACACTTCCATTCAACGCCTATCTTGCGTCGAAGTGGATGACACGAGCAGAAAGTACTGCTGCCGTACAACGATTGGAAGTCATACATCTAACTGTCCAACTGTCAGAAAAACTGAAGAGAAAATGGTGAAATCAAAAGGTTACCTCTCTTGTTCAACATGGAAATTTCAAGAGGCAAATGTTAATATCAGTCATTCTTGCATAAAAAAGAGACAACAATAATATTCTCGGTGTGTGTCAATTAAAATACACGGTGACACTAAATACCCTGATCTTCAAAAACATGTTCAGACGAGTCTGTGATTGACAACCAGAAAGCTGATGCAGCTTGCTTACATCCTTAGTTAATGGCGGAAAAGATCTTTTGTATGCAGAGAAAAAAATTTGCGGACCTCAGGGCTATTTTTGATTTCCCTATCCTTCTTACATGAATTTCCCCAAAACAGGTCTTCTGAATAGTTTACTGTATGGATCCCAGTCAATTTTAATATCTCAAGAAGTTTAATTCGACT
>JADBJO010032600.1:0-10000 GCA_016801955.1 Conus betulinus
GCGCCCGCGCGCACGCGCGCGCGCGCATGTGCACCGAAATGTCTTGTTTGAACTTGCTGAAACCAGACTGTCTATACGCGTAAATGGGTATTAATGACTGTTGTTAATGCATGGTTATATATAGTTGAAAAATAATTATGATGTATTTACGGAAAGATTGGGGGCTGCTCCTTGTCTTTATCTCTCTCATTCCAGGTTCTATTTTCTCGTTTATTTTGCACGAGTCTCAATCCGTTCAGCACATCCATGGAAGAGCACCGAATCCCTAGCAAAGCTTTGTCCTTAGCGTTAGAAATATGGTAATTTCATGACAGCTAACTGAACCCAATTTAATGCTGGCCACGCGTGTTATAAACACATTCTGGTGACAAACTAAGTATTGACGATGGGATCGAGAATACACATGCCACGTTTTTCTGTGCGTGCTGGATAGTAATCGGCAGTTGGGACTTGATCAAGTATACTGCCCATCGTTCAGAGGTGATATGTGTTTGGTTTCCCCCCTTGAGCGTAAACCACACACTGTCTATGAACTGGTGTGTGTGCGTGCGCAAAAAAATGTGATCGAGAATGATCGTGCCCCGCCAACACTGACAAGCGTTTCGCTAAGAATAGCAAGGTGCAGATATGTTTTTCGTAAAGACACCGAGACACCTCTCTCCTGTAGCGCATTCATCTCATAAAGAAACGCAGTGAACGAAAAGTCAACACACAACAGAATGCTCTCACCATTGATAAGAGAGACTAATCTGTGCCTGATGTGATGATGGTAGCGAAATAGCAGAATACTTCGACTGTGCTGGTCTACCAATCAGCCTTCACTCCAACATTCATACAATGATTTTTGGGACACAATCGCAGTCATTGCGACAACAAACAATGGCATCTGCAAAAGCCCACGATTGAAATCTGATTTCTGAGCGTCGCAGTTTACTTTCAGAGAAGGTCAAGGTGACAGACTCTTTCAGATGATGTATCTGTATATCCAAAACGGTATTCACATGAATACACAATGGCCTCCCACAGACAGGGCAATAAATTTGCTTTGTCGAGTATTTTTTTTTTTATCCCACAACAATAATCAATAAGAATGCGACAGAGAAAGAACCATGAACCATGTTTGAAGGACCTGTTGACTACAATGACGACAAAACAAAAACAAATAAACACAAAAAAGGACAAAACAAATAAAAATAAAAACAGTGCATGCCACTGATTGGTTGTCACAGTCAGGTACAGGATGGGGAGATGTTTGACTGCCGGATGGGGGGGGGAAGGGGGTGGTGAGAATATAGAAGACAACCTGATGTATCATAGTGGATTATCTCTGGAAAAGAAACAACATGACCTATTGCACGACCTTTACGACTTTTTTAGACGCTGGTAACACGAAGGTCGTTGACAGAGAGACGCACTTACATGAGTATAGTGAGGAGGCACAAGCAAACGAGGATGCCTCGTCATTGTTCGTCCGTGTGAGTCGACGAGGAGAACCTCTTCAGTTATCTTTGGGGTTGAGGGGGAAGGGAAAGGGGGGGGGGGGTGGTGGGTGGGGGCACGGGGGGGGGGGGGGGGGGGTGATTTTTGTGGATGGGTGGTGAACGTGGGGCGCAGGTGGATTTGATGAGCCCCGAAGCAGGTGGATTTTTTTTGATGAAGCGTGACTGAATGTTGTGGTGACATCTTGGAAGGGAATGTGGAAGGACCTGCAGCAGGGAGATGTCTTGATTTGATGGGGCGGACCGACTTCCTGCCTGTCTTTTTTGTTGCGCTGTGGCTGTCCTCCCTTTCTTCACATGAATTGACACTTTGTAGGAAGCGTAATGCGACTAGCTTGATCTATGGCACGCTGTTCCCATGTGTCAGGGATTAATGGTTAAACGCTTTTAAGGAATATTTTGATATTTTCACACACAAACGTGAAGTCTGTTCTTCTATATGGTTCAGAAAACATGGCGGGTAACCAAGGACCAACACCAAACAAGCTACAGACGTTCATCAATAGGTGTCTCAGAGAAAACATCCCTCAACATCACGGTCGGCCAGACCTCAACATCAGTTGGCCAGAACGTCATTATCGTTCCGATGATCAACTGTGGGACACGACAAGAGAGACAAGTCCCAATAGAAACTGAGATTAAAGAAACGGAAAATGGGGATGGATCGGCCACACGCTACGGAAAAGCCTGTATCCAACGTAACCAGACAGGCTCTGGACCTGGAATCACAAGGAAGGGGGAGGAAAACGAAAAAAAAGTGGGTCTCGACCAAAACGGACTTGGCACAGGAGTGTGCCCGATGCCGAGGTGAAGGCCACCGGAAATGACGTGGGCCCCACGCTAAAGAGGACCTGTCAAAATCGCGTGCGTTGGAGGACTGTCGTCGGGCGGGCCATATGTTCCTCAGGGGAATCAAGAGGAAGATAAGTCAAGTAAAGTCAAGGATGTTTTGAGAGTATATTTGAAGCATTCCTTGTTGAAGGCCACCATAGCGGGGTCTGTTGGGTAACCAGTGGTCTGGGCATGCGAGCTACTGACCTGTCCATCGAAAGGAGCTGAGACAGCATCAGGATGGTGTGGATGCTCGGCTCGGCTCGGCTCGGTTGCTCAACACCGATATAGTTCTGTATGGTGAAAAGGGGCTACTACCGGAACTATCAGGAACATTTTGGAGTGTAACGCTGGAAAAACGGTTTTGTTACCTCCAGACTATTGAGATGAAACCCAGACATATAAACGCAGTAGCATAGATGAGGGTATTACACACATTGTGTAATACATCGTTGAATGTTGGACCACTTCATGAAAGAGACAATATACAACCAGATACCACCCTCTATTCTAAAAAGAAGACTGTGTACACCCCATGCCAATGTTTGTTATTTACATCTTTTATATTAACAAAGCGTTTCACATGCACTACACATACGTACATTTAGCTTGTCACGAATCATTCTGATTAAAACAGAACTGAATATCCCTGTGTTTTGATTTTTAACATTTGTTTTAGCCAAAGGTGGATGGCTGCATGTGCCATGTTCCAAACTGCAGAAAAGAAGAAGGGCAATGACCCAAAACGATGGCATCAAAGAGTGGGTGCCAATTTCATCTCCCACACCCTCCTCTGAGGATTTGTCGCAGGGGTACCCCCATAACCCAGCGTTTATAGAGGCTAACCTCTCTACTGAACTGAAAATATACCTGTCGCTCACGCCCTTACGGACGATGTCTGAGGTATACAGGTGCCAGTGCAACTGCTATTGCCCACTTAATCTTGATGGAAAGAGTTGAGTTGATCTCATGCCAGACGTTACGGTTGCGGAAAAAAAAAAAACTTTTGAATAGTCCCCCCTTGGTTTTTCTTTGCTTTAAGTCACTGCAATCTCGGCTCGAAATTGCCACCTTCCTAATTAAAGACTCCATCTTCACTCCAAAGGTCATTTGCTGGGACGGTTTTAAAAATACCTGTAGTAAACTACCCTTTTCTGTGCTTGCTTGTTCTGGGGTAATGTGGACAGAGCGCGTGACCCTCTTTTGACAGTGGTTAGCTTCCGCTGTGTTCACTTGATATCTACAAAAAAGAATAGGAATACAGGACATGGTTGTTGGTTTGTGCGATTTTAACATGAGGAACCAAATGCAATCTGAACTCTGACCAAAAACGCAAGCCTCTACAAGAAAAAAAAACAAAAAAAACAAGTTTTTTACGTGTCAAAAAGCAAGGGAACCCAAGGCGTCCGCGCGCGCGAGAACCAATCCTTACCATCGGTCGTTGTATCTCTCCGCACGACAGTTAACAAACCAGCTTCCGCTATGTCTGCTTTGTCACCCGAATGGCATGGATTGACGCGTCCTTCCCTTCTGTCCGCTTGCGCTGAAAACCCCTCAGGAGAGTGCAAAGCCAGCAGAGAAGAAGAAGAAGAACGAAGAGAGCAGAGAAGAAGGACAGGAGAAACAAAACAATCTCTCTCCCATCTATGCAGTGTTCTGTTGTTCCCAAAGCCTAGGAGACCATAGCCAGAGACGTGTCTTGAACAACAATTCAGGGAAAAAGGCCCATCCCACCCCCATCCCCATCCCCCCCCCCCCCCCCCCCCCCCCCCCCCCATGCCCCACCCCCCCCCATCCCCCCCCTTATATGTCCCATCCCACCCCCCCCACCATCACCCCCCCCCCCGTACGATCCCCCGACCCCCCCCCCCCCCCCCATCCATGCATGTCTGACACTGCACGACGAACTTTCCGTCACGTTAAAGGTGGTTAATAAATAGCCCTCCTCAATCCCGCGCCGTTCCGTTAAAGACCATACAGTGCGTTGATTGAACAAAAGCACCCATCTCTGCCCCCATGAAACGAAGAAAGCACAAAATGAATGAAGGTAAGTTCACGGCCTTTGCGTCTTCTTTCCTAGTCTTCCACTACAAAACACGAGATTGGATCGCCGCTGCATACGAAAACAAGGCTGTGTTGGTTTTTTGTCGGATCACACATCTATCCCTTTTAAAAAATAAAATTTTTATAAAATAAAAAAAAACCGGATGCTTTTTTGTCCATTACCATGAAAACACCTGGCGAACGAAAGTAGTACAGAGTCGTGTTACAATTAAAATAATGGGGAGATGTGTTTCCAAAAACCCATTGAAACACACTCATGGCCAAAGTACAGAGCGGTGGTTTTTACACTAAGAATTGGAATGCTTTCCAAAGACATGCACACCGATGGCAACGAGTAGTCAAGTACTGAGGTGTTTACACTTAAAAATTGGAATGCTTATCCAAAAAAACCACATGACACCCATGGCCAAAGTACAGAGTAGTGGTTTACACAAAAAGTGGAAATGCTTTTTCCAAACCCTATGAACAACCTGTCGGGGTACAGTACAGAATGGTCTACGTGACTTCTATTAGGGGCCTTCTGCAATCAAAATCTGACAGGATTTGACAATATTTTAAACTTTGTTCTGTTTCGGTGATGGAGACCTTTCTGGCATAAACCATTGCTAGCCCTGATGCTTTTCATCTCAGGCACAGAAGAGTCGACAGACCTTTCTAAGTGTACAAGATGGTCAGAATTTAAAACCATAGTGCTTTCGACAACAAAACGCATCAAATTCCAAAACTGGATTTCCCAAACCTGCTTTCCTTCTGTCTTTCTTCATTCCTTTTTTCTTTCTTTCTTTCACTTCGTTCTTGCTTTCCTTCTTTCCTATTTACTCCTTTATTCAATCTGAGACAGACACTCTTTCTTGATATCTAGAGAGGGAGAGAGAGAGAGATGAGAGAGAGAGAGAGCGGGGTGGAGCGGAAGTTGGGACGGATGGACCAGAGGAGGATGTGGGGGACGAGTGAGAGGGGGGGGGCAGGTGGTGAGAGGAGTGGAGGAGAGAGAAGAGAGCGAGCGATAGAAGAAGTAGGGAGGGAAGAAGTGAGAGTGAAGAATTGAGAGAGAAAGAGAAGGAGATGAGAGAGAGCATTGAACAAAGATGAGAAATCTCTATAAATGTTGATATTTTGTCTCACAATCTAGGTGTTGTTCCCTCCGTTTCTCGTTGGTATTGCATGGTGTATGTATCCTCACTAGGAGCGACCTGGCGAGGAGCCGCCTACCTTTACATATTTTTCAGGTTAGGAACGAAAAGTTCCATTTACATGATTTTTGTCTTTCTTGTACTTCTATCGCCGCCGGATGAGTTCCACTCACGCTTTTCTTTTTTTTTTTTTTTCTCTCATAAGTTTTGGAAACTTTTCAAGGTCAGTTTTTTAGTTGCTGCCGATATCTCCTAGTTGGCTTTCAAGACAGGAGGTCATGACCTTGAAGTTTTGGCTGAAAAGTGTTACTCAGAAAGGCAGGTTTTGAAATTTGTTGATGTTTCAAGCAGTTGCGTGGGTTGCAGTCACATGTGACACATAATGATATCACTTTGAATCTGGAAATCTGATGATGAGATGATGATATGTGATGACGTGAAGATGCTGACATTGCTGTGGCTGTTTCTGCTGCTGCTACTGCTGCTGGTGCTGCTGGTGGTGCTGCTGCGCTGCTAATAATAATAATAACTTAATAATAATAATCATAAAAAAAAATAATATAAGAATATAATAATAATGATGATGATGCGATGATGAATGCTGAGATATTAATAATTCTGACCCTGATATGATAATTAATGGTACATAGTAATCACCAATATAAGAATGATGATGATGAATGTTGATGCTGATCGATGATGAAGATATGATGCTGATTGAGATGAAAGAAGACGACGAAGTAAGAGAAGAAGCAAGAAGTAAGAAGAAAGTCCAATATTAAATAAAGTGCTCCTATGCAACCTTGACGGGGTGGGTAATCTGTGTTCAGCGTTAAGGTTCGACCACAAACACCCTACGGGTTGGGCGTGCCGAAACGATGACGTAGACGTACACCTGGCCTGTCATTTTCGATCGCCACCAGGATCGTGTTGGATTACGATCAGGGACGTGGGGATCGTGGTATTGCTGGTGATTTGTGTCTGGATGGTGAACCAACGGGAGAGGAACACAGAGACTGGTTTGATGGTGTACTGTCCATGAATGAAGAAAGAAGAAACAGGGTGTGATGGACATCACGAAACCTGACCACCCAACTCACACACGTTTAGACGCCACCACCTGTGTTTTTTGCTCCATGTCTGTCTCTGTGGCCCAAAGCCAGGTGACGCGCAGTGGGAAGACTGTCAGACACACCCATGATCAAGGTGGGACACCTGGCAGAACACAGGTAGAGGAAGCTGCAACAGAGAACACACAGGAAACTGTTCCTCCACCACCTGTCTGCCCACAGGCTACTGACCAGGAACAACATGGTCAGCTGAACAACACACACCTGACAGCTATCACACCCATCACGAAATTGGACCACTAACATGTGGCATTCGAAAATACCCCCACGTTTCGTCTTTCGTCATTTCTGCTTTGTAGAGGTGAAAAATAAGAAGGCCGACATTGCAGGATGGTGGCTAAAATGGCCAAGAGAGCAGTCGCCGCACGCAGCGCAGTCGATCCCACATTCCTGTGGCAGGATGAGAAGAGAGAGACGGACAATTGGAGTGGCCGTGCCTGAGGTTGAAACCTGCAGGGCACGTTCTGCGGGCAGCACAGAAAGAGTGAGCGGTCTGTGTGTGCAAAGAACAGACAGAATGCAGCTTGGAAAGGGAGGTAAGCCAGTGACGGGGGAGGTGGTGCAGGTCACAGCCCCGTCACGTCCAGTGTCGGTAGCTGTGGTCTGTGGGCAGTTCTGCCAGTGACCCGCTTCAACCCACTGTGTGCCAGGTTGAGGCATGATCAGTGAGGGGGGAACACGCCTCAGCATCTCAGCAGACTGCTGGGGCAAGGTGTGTGTGTAGACCAGGCGTGGGACCCGTACAGGGCATGAGGTGTTGTGTGTCATCGATTTGTACTGTATCAACAAAGATTTCAGTCAGTGGGTTACCTGGCAGCAGCAAATTTTTCAAAATTTTCTTCGGTTTTGTCATCCTGGTCCCATAGGTAACCTTTGGATGTGGTTGTGACTTACGTCTAAAATGATCAAGTTCGGACAACCGCAGGGAGGTAAGAGTGCGATGTGTCGCAGCGTGCGAGCCAGAAACACCAACATGGTGTTGTTCCAAACGGTCAGGCTTCAGTCCACTTGTTCACTGGCGTTCAAGGAACGCACATCAGGGAGATCTCAATGCTGGACTTCCATGCCGCAATGTAAAGACAAAACCATGGCAGAGCAGTTTGAGGACCCCGGTGATGACAGAAATCGTCATCGTCTGTGCTGCCAGCTTGTAGGAACTGGGTTAACACCAGCATGGTCAGGGTGCAGACACATACGAGAACTCTACACCGATCAGACGCCAGGACATTTGAAGAGTCACAGCCCTGTCCAGCCCTCATGGCCGGGGCAGTCGTTGCCGCCATGCAGAGGAACAAAGACAGGCAGGCAGTAGTAGTATAACCGTTACCAGGGCAGTGGACATGGGTAGTTGAAACACTGTGGCCATCACGCTTTGAAGGCCGTCTTAAGGCATGAGGAGGACAGAAGAGGACAGGAGGAGGAGAAAAGCAGAAAAAGACGACGGACGAGAGGAGGAAGAGGGAGGCGGAGAGAGGGTGGGACCGATAGAGGAGGGGACGGCAGAGCCCCAGCAGAAGAGATGACGAACGAGAAGACGGAAGAAAGGAGGGGGAGAAGAGGGAACGGAGAGGCAGGGAGGGCGAGGAGGGTGGTACTCCTTCCAAAGTTCGGCCCAATTTATTTTCTCCTCGCAGAGTGTAAACAGCCCCTACGTTTAACAATGGGGGGGGTGGGGGTGGGGGGTGAGAGTGGGTAAGGAAAAAAGACAAGAAAAACAAGAAAGGACAGGAAAAAATCTAATTTGTTAGTGCAGGGCAAAACAAAAAGCATCATCTGGTAAACACAAGCCATTCTTTATTATAGTAAATTACCGCCTGGAACCTTAATACGAAGAAAGCGAGAGACAATGATGAACCTCCCACCTTTTTCTTTTTTTTTTTTGATTGTCCTACAGTGTTTTCAACGACTCCTTGGCCCCTGTATTTTTTCCCCTCCCCCGCCCCCCCCCTCCCCCCCCCCCCCCCCCCCCTCACAACCATACTTCCTCTCTCTTCGATCCAGACCCCATGGCAATGGATCCATGGTCCACGATTATTCTAAAGACAGTTTTTAAAGGTGTGGACATCTCTCGCTCTTAAGTCTTGTCTTTCCATTTTTTTTTCCTTTCTGGCTGGCTCCTCATATTTCGTGTCTACCCCTTTCCGTCGCGCCTCTCTGCAGCTTATAGATAATTCCACAAAAACTTTTCTTTTCTTTAGGTGCTGGTTGTGCTATGTTGCAATGAATCTCGTTTTTGAACAGGCACCACTGCAGGCCGGCTGGCTCTGCACTCCTGCAGAGGTGGTTGCTACTGCCTGACAGTTAGTTCAGTTTTTTATCTCGAGGTGAAATGTGGAGAAAGTCAGATTTAATCGAAGTGTTGAGGCACAGAACAGAAACAGAAACCAGTTTGGACTAACACAACACACCTCTTCATCTGGCAGCATT
Organism: Conus betulinus; assembly: GCA_016801955.1. Taxonomy (NCBI): domain Eukaryota; kingdom Metazoa; phylum Mollusca; class Gastropoda; order Neogastropoda; family Conidae; genus Conus; species Conus betulinus. Next base: position 9,085 of record JADBJO010032600.1, read on the forward strand.
GAGAGCATTGAGACTAGTTTTTTTTCAGAGTATGCCCACCATGTTTCAATGAAAGAAAAAACCACTGCAGCGCAGGTAGGATATTTAGAAATAATGCATGCTTTCACGTTATTATGTGGCATAGAAACCATTGAAGAAGCCTATATATCAAAGATGAGAGAAATGGAGAATATCCCAGAGGAATCGAGAGAATCTATATACGGGAGAGAATATTTTTATATATAATCCACGGTCAAGGCCTAGACCGAGAATGTGACCCTTAATGATGAGTGAGGGAAGAGAAAGAAGACCCTGTACATTTTTTTTTGTCTTTAATTGACCATGCATCAGGAGACCAACTGTAAACATCCAGAGGGGGACCAGCTTTTTCGTTGTTTTTTTTAATTATCACCCCCGCAACAGAAAGCCAATCCTGAACAATGTTTGGATTTCACCCTCTTGTGTTCTGTTACTTCTGAAAAAACATATAAATGTCTATAGCGAACGAGCCTTATTTCAGATATATGCAGATGTTCACGCAAAAAAAACTGGGATTATATAAACGCCTGCGGTGCTGTCAAGGGAATATAAACCATTTCAGACCCGCATCCGTGACAGCACAATAGTGGTCTCATTCTTTTCTGTCCGAGGATTAGCACAACCCAGTGGTTCTTCTCAGGTCTTAATGGCCGACCTATTTTTTGTCTATGACACGCGGGGCAATTCACGAATGGCCAGACATGACTCAGAATTTAGTGAAAGTACAGTTGTTTATTCGAGGTCATTATGATGCTCTATTTCTGAATTTTTTGCAGTTTTTTTGTATTTTTTTAAAGCGTAGAGGTAGATATCGAGAGCTGTTGATACTTTCAACCATCGTTTACAAAAAAACTAACACAGATGGGATGACGTAATCGGACTCATAAGATACTCTGGC
>JADBJO010032601.1:0-2500 GCA_016801955.1 Conus betulinus
CTGAACGAACTACTATAATATACATCACTGTTGTTTGTTGATGACACGCTTATTTCCTTACCGAACGAACTACTATAATATACATCACTGTTTGTTTGTTGATGACACGCTCATTTCCTTACTGAACGAATTACTATAATATACATCACTGTTGTTTGTTGATGACACGCTCATTTCCTTACTGAACGAACTGCTATAATATCATCTGTTGTTTGTTGATGACAACGCTTATTTCCTTACTGAACGAACTACTTTTTACCTCACTGTTGTTTGTTGATGACACGCTCATTTCCTTACTGAACGAACTACCTATACATCACTGTTTGTTTGTTGATGACACGCTTATTTCTTTATTGAACGAACAACTTATGCATCACAGTTGTTTGTTGATGACACACTTATTTCCTTATTGAACGAACTACTTATACATTACTGTTGTTTGTTGATGACACGCTTAATTTCCTTACTGAACGAACTACTTATACATCACTGTTGTTTGTTGATGACACGCTCATTTCCTTACTGAACGAACTACTATAATATACATCACTGTTGTTTGTTGATGACACTTTCATTTCCTTACTGAACGAACTACCTTATACATCACTGTTGTTTGTTGATGACACGCTTATTTTCTTTATTGAACGAACTACTTATACCTCACAGTTGTTTGTTGATGACACGCTCATTTCCTTTCTGAACGAACTACCTATACATCACTGTTGTTTTTGATGACACGCTTATTTCTTTTTGAACGAACTACTTATGCTTACTGTTGTTTGTTGATGAACCGCTTATTTCTTAATTGACACGAACTACTTACATTACAGTTGTTTGTCGATGACACGCTTATTTCCTTACTGAACGAACTACTTATACATCACTGTTGTTTGTTGATGACACGCTTATTTTCCCTTGCTGAACGAACTACTATTATACATTGTGTTTTGTTGATGCATTTCCTTGTTTACTTGCATTACACGATGCACTTTATTTCCTTTCTACCATTCTGAACGAATCTACCTATACATCACTGTTGTTTGTTGATGACACGCTTATTTCTTATTGAACGAACTACTTATCTTACAGTTGTTTTGTCGATGACACGTCATTCCTTTCTGAACGAACTACCTATACATCACTGTTGTTTGTTGACCTGCCACGCTTATTTCTTTAACGATACTTAACTACTTATTGCTACAGTTGTTTGTCGATGATCAGTGTTTTTTATTTTATTTTATGAACGAACTACTTATACATCACTGTGTTTGTTGATGACACGCTTATTTCTTTATTGAACGAACTACTTATGCATTACAGTTTGTTTTGTTGATGACACGCTTATTCTTTATTGAACGAGCTACTTATGCATTACAGTTTTTTTTTTTGATGACACGCTTATTCTCTTGTTGAACGAAAAACTACCTAAGATTTCTTCGCTATAACTGATTGCCCACTTAAATACTTCAAATGGATTTTTTACTATGGTCACTACTGAGATATACTGTTGCGTTGTGTATATTCATAGTCCGCCACCATCCGAAGAAAAACTAAAGATGCGATTTTGTTCCCTTTGTACACTATCTGATGTACATTTTTCGACATCAATGGGTAAAGAAAGTGGGTTATGAGATCATCCTCCTTCGGCTGTCAGTGTGTGTGTGTGTGTGTGTGTGTGTGTTTGTGTGTGTGTGTGTGTGTGAGAGAGAGAGAGAGGAGAGAGAGAGAGAGAGAGAGAGATAGTGTCAGAGATATGGTGTGTATAGTGTGTGTGTGTTTGTGTGTGTGTGTGTGTGTTGTGTGTGGGTGTGTGTGTGTGAGTGAGAAAATGTGAGCACGTGTTTCCCCCTTCTTCAGTCTCAAGAGTAGTGCGCTTGTGTACATAGGAAAACAGAAAAAAACATATTTCGTTTTTCTATTAAAAAAAAAAAAAAAAAAAAAAACCCCCACACCACTGCGCCATTGTAGTGTGTGTTCCTGGCATGGGAATTCAGAGTACGTCAATTTATCTTCTTTTCTTGTTGTTTTTCTAGATGCTGTGGGTTGTTACCTGGACTCTTGAAGATGTATCTTAATTTGTTTGGGTAAAGATAAATATCGAAAGCTAGCTAAAATTATGTGGAACGAAGAGGAAAAATATTGGTTAGAGAGCTTTATATAGGTATATATATATCTTATATATATATAATTATATATATATATATATATAAAGCTCTCTAACCAATTAATAATGCATATATATATATATATATATTTATATATAAATAATGCATATATAGTTTTGTTAAAAACAGAATGGTAAAAGGAAGTTTTAAAATCGACAGGATCCCGAGGAGAGCCAGCGCCCGAAAACAGACCTGTCGATTTTAAACTTCCTTTTACCATTCTATTGTTTTTTAACAAATAACTTGCTCCCCAAGGGTCGAGCATTTTAAGAATTTTTATTAGGCATTTTAGTGGTATTCTTGATACCACACACACACACACACACACACCACAC
>JADBJO010032601.1:5000-15523 GCA_016801955.1 Conus betulinus
TTAGTTTGTTTTTTTTTGTTACGATGGAAGCGAGCATGCCGGCAACAGACAGACTTTCCCAGGTATTTCAGACAGTTGATAAACATCTTTTAGCACCTGACTTTTGTAGCGGAACGGTCAGACACCTCTCTGATAGTTTTGTGGTCTTTGTTTTAATTGGCACAGCTCTTGGGATGGCCTTGACACTCGACGTGTGTGTGTGTGTGTGTGTGTGTGTGTGTGTGTGTGTGTGTTGTGTGGTGCGTGTGTGTGGGCGTGTGTGTGTGTGTGTGCGTGTGCGTGCGTGCGTGCGTGCGTGCGTGTGTTCGTGCGTGTGTGTGTGTGTGGTTGTGTACGTGTAGCGGCGCGCGCGCGCGCGTGCGTGTGCGTATGTGTGTGTTGTGGTTTGTGTGTGTGTGTGTGTGTGTGTGCACGCGCCTGCGTGTGCGCACGTGTGTGTGCGTGCGTGTTGGTGAGCGCATGCGCACGCGTTTTGTGTGTGCGTGTGCATCTGCGTGCGTGCGCGCGCACATGTATGTGTGTGTGTGTGTGTGTGTGGTGTGTGTGTGTGTGTGTGTGTGTGTGTGTGTGTGTGTGTGTGTTGCGCGCACGTGATAACTGATAAACGCTTCCTGAAAAACCTGTCCTTGTTTGTTGGTCTGTCCTGAGTCCTTTTCGTTCTCTTTCGTTAAATCAAACCTCCAAGGACACATGGAGAGATGAAAGTAAGGGGAGACCACCATCCCGGTCCACAAAACCCACACCTGGCCCAACGTCTCAGGCGTTGCTGGTGTTGTGGTTAACGATGTTCACGACAGTCGCTACTGCGCGACTTTTGATACCGTGAAACACATTTGATTAACGTTGCGTTCTTTCTTTTCTTGCTTTCTTTTCTTTCTTCTCCATCTGTCTTCTCCGTCCATTCCTCTGGCTCTCAGTCTATCTTCGCCTGTCTGTGTGTGTCTGTCTGTCTCTCCCCTTCCTCGCGGCCTGTCTGTTCGCGTGTGAGCAACTGCGTCAACGTTTTCGTGTGTTCAGATCAGAGAGATGACTGTCCGCAAGTCCTGTGTTTTAATAAGGCAGTTGCAAAGTTTTGTGTTTGCTGCTGTTGCTTCAATTTTTTGCCCTTGCTTTGATGTTGTCGGAGACCAGGTAGTCCAGTACTGGAAGAGTGGACAGCAAACTAATGACGGTCTGTACACATCGGACAACAAATTCGAAGATGTGGCTCGTGAAAAAACTAACACAAACGTGTCTGTTTCTCAGCAATACATCACTTTTGTTGTTGCTGTTTTTTCCTTGTCCACCTCCCCCCTCCCTCAGCCCTTTTTATTTTGATGATCATCCTTTTTTTTTTTTTTTAGTTTACTGTGGATTCTTGCTTCCCTCCAGGGCTGTGTGTCTGGAATTGTAGAATAAATAAATCTTCAAGTCTTGACAGGCAGCTAAGCTTCTTCCTTCCAGCTGGCCTGGACTAAACCGGGTTGAACCCACAGGCAGGTTGAATGGGTTTTACCCCAAACATGGTCCTGCATTTCCCTATTCTCACTCACTGCTTTTTTTTTTTCTACTTTCTTTCTTCTTGTGTGTATATATACCATCCAGAATCCCCCATACCTTTTCCTCCACTTTCAGCAGATACTGAAACAATAAAGAGAAGACATACAAAGTACGTTCTACAACATACCCTCCAGGATCCCGTACTTTTCCCTCCTCTTCAAGCAGACCTTGAGCTACAAAATGAGAGACGTACACAGTATGGTTAGGTTCTGGGAAAGTCACAACCCTTTCAGCCTGCGGTTGTGTCGTTTGTTTGCATGTCACAATGTGTGCCCAGGACCAAATGCGATAGCCCCCTGGAAAGAAAAAGAATCTGTAAAAGAAGGATTTCTAGATCATTTACCGATAGTTATGTTTATTGACGTTTCAAAAAAATCACCAACAACCCGCCACACCGCAGTCATCAAAAGTCCGGTCGTCGGGGGTTTCGTCGTCGTCCGTCGTCGTCGTCAACAATGGAGGACACCATTGCACAGCTGTGGTGTTACTGTAATCATTCATCAGGTGACAAATCTTTGTTGCGCTCAAAACAAAATCGGCTCGGCTCGGACCAATGACTAGTGCCCAATAATGTATTCATTATTTCATTACCATCCATCATTCGGTTCGGCGGCAATCTATTCGTTATTTTTTTTCTTTCCATCCCGCCTCAAGGCTTGTGTGGGATAAGACGGTATAACCTAATTAACTTGCCTACGCAAGAACGGGGGCCGTTGTATTTTCCCCTTCTGAGACTTTGGCTGCTGCAGGTGCAGGTAAATGCTAACAACCCAACCTGGCCACATCCACTCCTGACACGTTCAAACGAGGCATTCACAGTCCCAACCCGCACTCTGAACGTCTCTCCCTCCCTCTCTCTCTTCTCCTCCTCCTCTCTCCTTCTCGACTCTCCTCTTCCTCTCTCTCCCTCTCCCTCCCTCCTCTCTCTCTCTCTCTCTCTCCTCTCTCCTTCCTCTCCCTTCTCTCTCCTCTCTCTCGTCACCATCTCTGCTCGTCTCGCTCTCTCTCTCTCTTCTCCGCCCCGTTTTCTGTTTCCGTCGTCCTCTCATAGAGCTAGAGAGAGAGAAGAGAGAGAGAGCGTATAGAGAAGGGAGAGAGAGGATGAGCAGAGGATGGAGAGAGATAGTAAGGGAGCTTAAAAATAAAAAATACGAGGAGAGAGAGTCGAGAGAGAGTAGAGAGAGAGGAGAGTGGGCAGGGAGACGGAGGGAGAGTATTACCATGAATGCAATAGTTGAGATATATATATTATATATCTATATATATATAATATAAAGAACGAGAGAGAGAGATATAGAGAGTGAAAGCGACAGTAACGAGAGAGGGAGAGGAGAGATGCCAGAGAGGGAGAGAGAAAGAGAGAGATAGAGAGAGAGCGAGCTAGAGATGAAGCGCGAGATAAAAATGCATCTATACATACTTATTTAACGTATATACATACATCACAGAGAGTGGGGGGAGGAGACCCACAGGAGATAACTCTTTACGGCATAGAGAGAGAGAGAGAGAGAGAGATAGAGAGAGAGACAGACATACGACAGACCAGAGACAGAACAGAGAGACAGGAGAAAGAAAGAGTGAGAGAGAGGCGGAAGGGGAGAGAGAAGAGACAGAACAGACAGAAAGAGAGAAAGAAAGATATACAGACAGACAGACCACTAGACAGAGTATACAATCAGAGAAGACAATAAAGACAACGAGGGAAGGTAAACATGTTGGAGACCTGAGGAGACGGATGGACGGAAGGAGTATGAGGAGGAGGAAAAGGACCAGTTTCAAAGGGAGGAGGAAGATTAGGAGGAGTATGAAGGGACGAATAAGAAGGAAAAGAGATCAAGAACCGAACAAAAAAGTGAAGCAGACCAGGAAGAGTTGTCCTTCGTGAGACTGTCGGAAATATAGGAGGAAGCGTTTTTTAGTCCTGACGCGGGTGACGGGGAAAAACGTTACTAGTGGGATCGATGGATCTATGTTAGACAAACAAGCGTGGGATAAAGGCAGGGACGGACGTTGAGGGTGGGCGGCACGCCGAGTGCGCTATCTATTCACACAAATACACGCATGCACTTATACGCAAGCGCGCGCGCGCACACACACACACACACACCCCACAAAACACACACAAACACAGCTGTGTGTGTGGGAGTTGTATGTGGTGTGTGTGTGTGTGTGTGTGTGGTGTGGGTGCCTCGAGCGTGTGTGTGTGTGGGCATCTAGCTAGCTAGCCATCATCTATTATAATTATGGACTTATCTGTGTCTCAACTATCTACATCTATCTATCTAGAGAGAGACGAGAGGAGCAGAGAGAGCGGAGAGAGAGAACTTGATTCCCCGCACAAGCAGGATAGCAAGAAGCTTTGTTTTTCATCGCACCCTGGTTCCGGTCCAGTGACCTAAGAATATAACACGACCACTATTACTTACACACCCAAACAAGCCAGGGAGGATTGCAATAGGAGCAGAGAGAGAGAAGAGGGAGAGAGAGAGGAGAGAAAGAGATGCGAGAGAGGGAGAGAGAGGGAGAGAGGACAGGCAATGACCAGACAACTGACCAAGAAGAAAAAAATAGCACAAGAGAAAACACCCATCCAGTTCAAGCAAGACCTCACCTCACTGAATCCAGGTTTTTCGGTTCAATCCATACTGTGCCGATTACAAAATCTCACAATCACGTAGGATACACAGCAACAACTTTTGGATAACCAGCGACCACCGCTGCGTTGGGCAACGCCAGCGTTTTTTGCACCCCCCATTGGTCAAGAGTCTCCTGCGCCATTTTTGATCTGTTCTAAAAACCTCGCTTTTTAACCTTGGTCAAGAGCAACCCCGAATGACTATTATTCCTCAAGATTCTGCAATTTCTTGATCGTCAGTAGTAGTAGAAACATTTCCTGTTGGTCCTGAAGAATTGGACACGCGTCATAAAGCTAAACTAAAAAACAAGATTGCCAAACAGTCCGTATTGTTTTTTTTGGGTTACTTGGTCATAGTATGCTAACGGTCTTTAAATATTGGTTACTGACGCTCACTACTAAAAAAAAACCAAAAAAAACAACAACAACCCAAAACGTTGTAACTTTTAATTCAAATTAAGCCCTGTAAACTTTCAATTTGTTTCGCCGAGGTCACCTGAGAGGGTATAATAAATATTACCTCCATTACATCCAGCAAAACACTTCAGTTTGGCCAGACACGAGAGCACTTGAAGATCTCTAAAAAGAACTAGCCTATTAGCGGCATACCGTCTTTCGGCTTGTCTGTGTGGAAAAAAACAGCTCACGAACATGTAGACATGCAACGGACAGGAACTGAGCACCACAATGACGAAATATGCGCGGCTCACCCCACCAACACACACACACCACCACACACACAACACACGAGGAATAGGTAGAACAATAAAAAAAAAAAAAAAAAAAAAAAAAAGAAAAAAAAAAGAAAAAAAAAAAGAAAAAAAAAAAGAGAAAAAGCTTTACCACACACACACAAAAACACCCCTGCGTTTATCATTACATTATACACACGCCTTCAAAGTGTTACTCTAAATCTTGACGAAAGAACGTAACGTTAGCTGGGGATACCGCAACAGGCCGCCCCCTACTCTGTCCAGTCATACTCACGGGCAAGCAAACGAACGACGGAAGCGTTTTTACGCTGAAGTCAACACACATACTATCTCACGAACGTTACTAGCAGTTCACTCCTCCCTGCCTGGCCAATTGTGCGGATCTCCTAAACCCACCCACAGGGGAGGACAAAATGGATCAGCGGTGGGCCCTCTATTTCAAGCCCCCCCCCACCCCTCCACACCCCCACCCCCCCCACCCCGTTGGTTACAGGTTATGAGACTTAATTTACCTTGTTCCGCGGTCTGAGAAACTAGGGCTTCACAAACTAGCTTTTTCTTTTTTTTTTTTTTTCTCATTTTCTTGATAGCAGCTGTCGCCGGGCGCCCGAAAGATGTTTCTCCTTTCTCCGGTGGAAAAAAAGCAGGTGTTTGCCCATAGCGGATTTTTATCTTTGCCCTTTGGGTGAGTGGTGATAAAAAAGGCAGGACAGGCGGGTACGCTTGTTGTGGGGGAAAGGAAATGGAAGAGAGTGAACTTGAGTAGCGTGTTACATTGATTTACTATGTATCGTGAACAGTAGGAAATAGGTTTAAACATGATGCGAAAAATACATGCGCAATTTGGAGAAAGAGATAGAGAAGAGAGACAGAGACAGACAATACATACAGAGAGCGAGCGTCCCTGCGAGGTCCCAGAGCTAGCCGAGTGGTTTGGGTGGGAATAGTTAGAACAGGTGCGAACGGTCAGCCCCTCAGGCAGATGGATTAAAGTGGCAACATTTCCTGGTGTCATCCCACTTCCCTCTCTCAAGAGAAGCTGAGAATCCGTTCAACGGCATGGTTCCCCTCTGCCTGTTTCTATCCTTTCCTACGGAACTTTCATCTCCTGCGCTACTTTTCCTTACATTGTCATTCACCAGTGTTTTTTTTACCTGCATTATAGAAATTACCACTGTTAAAAACCCAGCGATTCCTTTGTGGGAAAAACGATAAACTGAGTTCCTGTGCTTATAACAGAACTTATGGGCCCAAAAAGGACAGGTGGCCCTGATATGGTCCTTAAATGCAGTCAAACTGAAGCCACATCAGTCTCACCTTACTCGTTGCCCCATTTGAAAAAGCAAAAACAAAAAAAACACCAACAAACACGAACAACAAACAAACAAACGGAAAAGAAAAATCCGTTGTTATCTTAAAAATGAAACAAAAAGAAAAAACCAATAAAAATAAAAATGTTGCTGTCGAATTGTCAAAAAAACATAGATGGCCATGCTGTCAAATCGGAACAGAGAGAAAACCTGTATTTATTACACACACAAAGTAAAAACGTTTTGAATGCACGCTATTGTCCAACATTATACCAGTGACTAAAACGTGTAATCTCAAACGCCCCATAGCCGAAAAAAGCCATAGTCCCATCATGTGTTGACACCATCACTAGAAAGATAACCTTCAACAGAATACCGCTTCTGTAATATAGATGGCCGTCAATTTGCAACAGAGAGCCATACGCAGTGATACACCAGGAATGGAATCACACAATAACCTCCGCCGGCTATCTATCATTCAGTAAAAAACAAACAACAAACAAAACATTACAAACTAGCCCCTGCCTACGAGGTCGACATCACATTTCACATAGAAATACTGTCCATTAAAATCTAGTGTTGCCAACACTGTCAATGCTTTAAAATTTATATACACACAAACCACACCAAAACCCACAAAAAAAACAAAACAAAAAAAAAACCCCACACACACAACCCACCACCCACAACACCACCAGACATAATCCAAGGAAAACCATTTATTGTGTCGATAACAATCAAGAAAAAGATTGTAACGCACACACAACAACACACAAACACAAAAAAAAACCCACACACAAACAACAAACAAAATACCCACACGACTAACATCCCTATTTGTTTGTATTCTATCAAAACTCTAACAACACACACACACCACAACACCACACACACACACCACAAGCCTATCCGCGTATGTGTATCTAGCACTCTAAAAAACAACCTCTACACTTGAAAAAAAAGTAAGCTGTCCCAACAGAAAAAACAAGCGACACAACACTTGCAGCACAAAGTGGCTCGGTGTAGGTATAACGACTCCACAAAAGCTTGTACTATGCGGACATTGTCGAAGCAACACTGATTAAAGATTTCGAGTGCCCAATACAAAACGAGCCCTATCATATTGTAAATAGATTTGTTTTAGGTCACATGTCAGACTATCTAACACTTAAATCTGTCGCACACAAATATATAAGGGAATGGAGAGAATAAGCATGAACGCTAAAATCTAGAAAGAACAACTAAAACCAACATACAACAAGTATGAAAAGAATATATTAATGATACAATTACAACATTTTATTTAATTTATATCCACATATAAATAATCCATACTACATATTAACGGAGACTTACTGCTAACCACACAGTTCCTCTCCTTCGGGAACTAGGGATCCTTTCCTGGCCGTATGCCGTGTTTTTTGTATCTCTTCACGAGAAGGCCTGGATTGCTTGAAATACATAGTATTAAAGGCAACCAATGTTCCGATCCTGTTTTTGTTTTCTCGGACCGGAATGGAATTCTGCAGCATCATCTTGACAACCAGAGCGATGATGAGTCAAAGCAAAGCCTGGAATTTATGTGACGGTTCAGTTTGTGATTTTGGGGTTCCAATGTCCTGGCAAAAATCGGCAAAAAGGCAATGGGAGCAGTCTTTGGATGGACGGACGTGGTGGCGCCCCAGGAAAAGACACTTTGTGGACTTGCCTACGACGCTAACAGCAGTACCGTAATTCTTTACTACTGCAGGTCCCCAAAGTGAATGGGGTTTACACCTTTCGTTTACTCTTTCGGCACATCTGTCGATTCATTAACAAATATGTGTATGGTAGTTATTGTACTGAGGCGTCCGGAATTCTACTGCAAGGAAAAGACATTTTTGTGATGAAACGCAGTAATGTGCACACCCCCCCCCCCCCCCCCGCCCCCCCCCCTCCCTTACTGAAATAGAATGCAAATGCCATTGGTTTTCGTCTGCTTTACGTGCGTTCAGTGAAAACCGGAAGCAGTGCTTCTATCCGCACTATACCTGGGCACTGTGTGTGTGTGTGTGTGTGTGTGTGGTGTGTGTGTGGTGTGTGTGGTGTTGTGTGTGTGATACAGTGAGAGAGAGAGATAGAGAGAGAAAGCGAGAGAGAGAGAGAGAGACAGAGACAGAGACAGAGACAGAGCCCGCATGCTGGTAATAAACAGAACAAACAGTATCTTCCAGTGTGTGGATATTTTTGCAGAAGGCGCGCGCGAGCTGGATCTGGTGTGATGGACAACACATGCCATGCGCCCCAGCTGTGGCAAAGAATGAGTAGGCTACATCCTCAAGGGAGTGTGCATTGCTTGTAGCTTTCGATCAGCTGTAAACGTAAGGGGCCCCACAGACGCTCATTCAGCAGTGCTGGATCTGCGACTAGCAACCATTGTCGTCAGTAGGAGCTTGGCGGCTGGTGGTGTCCTGCACAAACGTTGGGTCAGAACAGACACACCTGAACACCAAAGTGACACGGCAACAGTGCGGTATCTTCTTCAGTAGGCGGCATTCTGGGTGATCCGATGTTGATTCCTCCACGTAGACTGCCGGTTCTGAAATGAGGGAGGTACAGGACGATTATGGTTGTGATTGTATGTAATGGAGTCGGAATGGTGGAGTCAAGTCGGGGAAACTCGGGCATCACCATTTTGCACTTCCGAAACACCTGCTTCAGAAAAAAAATGAGGGGGAAGATAACGCCTATATTGTCATAGCATAACTACGCATTACCTTTCCCCAGTTTATGGGTCAAACAATGATCCACATCATACAAATATTTGATTTGGCTGTCTGCATCACAGGGGGCCCAGACGCAATATTTGACACCCATATTTGGCATTATACCTCTCTGATCGATCTATCAGAGCTGACTGATGGGACAAAATTACGTTAGGCCTGCCTACCTGCAACGTCTGTCCCATGAAATTGGCGGGGTCACTCTAGCTGAACATGATCTCTAACACATATTACCTCCCTTGCGATTTCTGAACATGGTCTGTAATGAGATTCACCGGAATGAAGGCAATCCATAGAAAAAAAAGTTTCTGATCAAATATGAGACTGGTGAGTGTCCATCAAGCCCATAAATGAAAGTAAGCTTGCAAAATGAGTCGGATCGCTATGGCAATAGATCCAGGAAATTGATATTGTTAAAATGCTAAAATTGCCACCCCCCCCACCCCACCCCAAACCATCGAGAAAGACTGTGCAATATATTTTATCAAAAGCAGGCATGTGTAGGAAGTAATAGGAGAGAGCAGAAAAGTAGCCTGTGCAATGTATGTAGTAAACGTATGAAAGAGTAGGAAATAACGGGAAAGAGAAGGAAGTAACTTGTGCAATATCTGTAGTATAACGTAGGAAAGAGTAGGAATTAACGGGAAAGAAAAGGGAAGTAACCTGTGTAATACATGTGGCATAACGAAGGAAAGAGTAGGAACACGGGAAAGAGAAGGGAAGTAACCTGTGCAATAAATATAATCACAGTACCTGTGCAATAAATATAATCAAAGTAGGAAAGAGTAGGGAATAATAGGAAACATTAGGAAAGGTAGCCTGGCAACATATCTTAGAGTATAACAGTAGGAAAGAATAGGAAACATAAAAAACAATAGGAAACATTAGCGGAAAAGTAGCCTGGCAACATATATAGTAACAGTAGGAAAGAATAGAAACAATAGGAAACTCAGAAAAGTAGCCCGGGCAACACATATAGTCCAAAGTAGGAAAGAGTAAAGAATAATAGGACAGAGTAGGGAAGGTAAGTCGCGGCTGAACGCATGTGTGGACAGCACGGACAGAAGTCAGTCTTCAAAGCAAGAAACAGTGGCGTCTATGCTTTTTGAGCGCGGTCAGTTCGCTCATTCATTTGTGGCAGCACCTAACTTCGGACAGTTTAAAAAAAAAAAAAAAAAAAAAAAAAAAAAAAAAAAAAAAAAAAAAAAAAACACAAAAAAAAAACCTGCCTGATATTTTATGACCGCCACCAAGGGGGTCAGTTTTCGGGTGTCATATGGCATATAATGGAGAGTGGTGTCAATATATGCCAGTTTATCACACCCCTTATGGTCATGTCCAGACGTTGGAAGTCGGGTACACTCGGGATCTCATGTTTTTCTTTTGCATGAATATTGATTAGATTACGTTTGATGTTTATTTGATGAAGTGCTTTTATTCGGTGCAACAAAACTATTATTTCAATTTTACTTTTAACTTTGGGGCATTCTGTCATTTGGCGTCGCGTGTCCTGTTGAGATGTTATGAAAGTCATAAGAAGAAAAAAAGATGCCCCTACAACTAT
>JADBJO010032602.1:0-15522 GCA_016801955.1 Conus betulinus
ACTGTGGACTGCCCATGTCATGTGACTGTCACACTAAGCGTGGTGCAGTACGCGGAAGTTTTCATTGAGCTGCCGTTCATCACTTTTTATCTGACCACGCTGCCGAAAGTAAGTTTCAGTTGTACTGACGGTCCTTGTCTCAAACGGTAACAGTTATACGTGTAATTATTATGTTTAAAAGCCAAAAGAACCCTGTACACCGCAAAGGCAGAAAGTTCGGGATATTGTTCATCACCATGTTGAAAACCTTTGAACTTGATTTTACACACCCAAACAAAACCAGTCTGCTAGTGAACGCAGTTAGAGATAACATGCAAGCAACCCATTTTGCTAGGACCGTGCAAATCTGTGCTGAAGTTAAGCGAAAATGCTCCACTGGTCCAGGATTTAAGCTTTAACGTCATCGTTCGCTGGTGTGCATGTAGGTCGGAGAAGAGTCACGTGACATGAACCATGTAGTTTCGGTTTCAGTTCCTGCTCGAAGCATGAAATTAAGATGAAATAGGGTACAGCCTTTACAGAGAAGAAGCACAATCTTCTGCATCCTCTTCTTCATCCTTGTTGTAGGCAACCTACTTCACTGTTTGAAGATTCTGCTGCACAAGGTGACTTACCAAACCGCTATATGAGAAACAGCTGTTGTGCAGCTGTACCAGAGCTGTATGCATGCATAAAGCTTTTGGTGAGGGGATCAGAGGTTGAGTTGTCAGATCCGCCCACATTTACCCCAAGCATAACCCAACTGATGTTGAGCAGGTCCAGCAAGAACTTAAATGCGGGGAGGGAGGGGGGAGGGGAGGAGGAAAGCATGGTTGCACGGATGTGAGGGAGGAGAAGGGTGGGAATGCAAAAAGAGGTGGAGGAGGGGGTGGGGAAGGAGAGCATAACAAATTCTGCCAGTGACGTCATCTTAGACTTGAAGGCACTGTCCATCTCAGCAGGCACGCTGCTTCAATCTGCAACAGTGCAATGAGAAAATCTCTTCTGCCCAGGTTTGTACATTGAGGTTGTGTCTAATGTATCACTATTTATCAGGTGTGATATCAGGTGCCAAAGGATGGATAGCCTGTCAAGAGGTGGGAAGGGGAGGGAGATGCTTTGCACCTACAGAGATGAGAGAAGGTTTGCACTTGTCAGGTTGAGAGGCAAGCCATCCTCCTTCTCTCCTTCGATACTTTTCGGGTGAAGAAAAAATGTGCACAGATGGTAAATGCAATTCCCCACAATGCAAATTGTCTCAAAAGTAGGGAACCTGTAGGCATGGATCACAAGTTGGATTTTGACAGGACTGGCTAGTTGAGATAACGCGTCTCTCTCTCTCTCTCTCTCTCTCTCTCTCTCTCTCTCTCTCTCTCTCTCTCTCACACACACACCCATTCTCCCCACTCTGCCTCATCTCTGTGTTTGTGTGTGTGTGTGCGTGTGTGTGTGTGTGTGTGTGTGTGTGTGTGTGCAGATAGATGGCACCAGCCAACATTGTCCAATATCACCATGATCTTGTGTATTTCTTTTCTTTCTCTATCACGTTCTCTGTCTTTGTTACAGTATGTCTCTTTCATGTGTCTCCTTTGTGTATACATGTCTATGTGGCATTAATGGAAGACCTGTACAAAAGTTCATATAATCTGCTAGTTGTAAGTCAGCAGAGAAGAATAGCACAGCTTCCTCTCTTTGCATCATTGTTTTGCAAATTTCAGCACAGGGTTTTTGTCTTGTGCCTCCAGATAAGGTCTGGGACGGGTCATTCCAGTACTCCACTGTGTTCTTAAAGCTTTTTCCTCTCTTTTTTTTTTTCTTCACCCTTATGTTTTTTGTTGTTGAGCATTTGACTTCACGTGACAGAGAGAAGTTCCAGGGAACATTTTCTGGCACTCATTATCCTCTCTTCTGTCAGTGACACTCATGGGCAAAATCAGCTGGGGGACTTGCATGCTGTGAGACATACACACTGTGCAGCAGACTCCATGAAACCTTGTTCAGAGGTGTCCCACCTGATGTGATCTTTGAATTTCTGAAAGGAAGCAGCAGTTTTAATTAGATCATGGAGATTTTACAGAAAGAAGATTTTTTAATGAAATTTCTTTCATATTTTGAGAATGTGTATATTTTGAGAATGTGTTTGTGTAGACGATTTTTTTTTTTTTTTTTAATTTAAGGACATGAGAGTTGACTTCAACTTGGTGAACAGCCTAGATATGGCCCTTTGCGGTTGACTAGGCTATAAGCAACATTATCTCTGTCTCTCTCTCGAATCAGCTGGCAAACTTTGCAGGGGTATATTGATTTGATTGCATGAACTTCCAGCCAGTTTCTATGTCTGTCTTTTTCTTCTCTTCTTCAGTCTGCAAATCATTGATCCTTGTATGGAGTGGGGCATGCATTTCCAGTCTTTATGTATGAATGTGGTAATGAGTAATCCATTTCCAGTCTGTATGTATAATGTGATCATGAGTAATCCATTTCCAGTCTGTATGTATGAATGTGATCATGAGTAATCCATTTCCAGTCTGTATGTATGATGATCATGAGTAATCCATTTCCAGTCTGTATGTATGAATGTGATCATGAGTAATCTTTTTCCAGTCTGTATGTATGATTGTGATAATGAGTAATCCATTTCCAGTCCTATGTCTGTATGATCATGAGTAATCCGTATCATCCCCTCCTCGCCTATGAATGTGATCCCACCCCTTTGACTAGAATTTGATCCTCCATTTCCAGTCTGTTTCTTTGTCATGAAAAATTACTTTAGAAAAAAAAAAAAAAAGAAGAAAAAACCCCCCTGCAACCCTTTTATTCATACAGTTGGCATTTAAGTCTCACTTTGCACTACTGAAGACAGTCAAAGAAGAAAATAGAATTTAGATTGAACTAAAACTGGGGACCCTTTTGAATAGAATTTAGATTGACTACTGAAAACAGGAGATTTAATAGAATTTAGATTGAACTAAAACTGGGGATGAATAGAATTTAGATTGAACTAAAACTGGGGTGATTAGAATTTAGATTGAACTAAAACTGGGGTGATGATTTATTCATGATTTATGCATGTAGTATTAATTTTTTTCTTTACTTCTATTTTTGAGCATAGAATAGAATTACAAAATTAGAAAAATGTGAATCCCTTGTTTGCATATGCGTGCATGGGGGAGGGTAGAGGGTGCTGTGTACATATGCAGAGTTAAAAAACAGACATGGCTAGCGTCTACAGAATCAGAAACAAGAGGGTTGACTAATACTGTGGGTCTGTTGCATGTCACTTGGGCCCAGTATTGACTTGTTGCTTGTGGTCGCTGTGCAGTGGTTAGCAGTGCAGGCAGGGAGGTGGGATTCAAATGCTATCAGCGGCATACATGTATGGGAGTTTTCAGCTCTGAGTGCCTTGGGCACCTCGGTGTTGACTGTGAGGTATGGGCGACAGTTGCTCTAAATCAGTGTGTCAATTGTTCACTGTGTGTTCAGTGTCCTCAATGCCAAAGCTTTTACTGTGACATAGTTGACAAATCTAATTTGAGAGGTTTTCACATCAAGAGATGGTTTTTTCATCTGTGCATGGACAAACAAGATATATTGTTTGCAGCTCAATGTTATAGATACAAGCTTTAGAATTGAAATGTGCTTGTAGCAGGCTTCGTGTGCTGTGTGGGACTTCTATATGTTAGACTAAATACACAAACAGTCCTTGAGTTATATCTGTATGAATATTTTGAAGAGTTCCACTTTAGCTTTTTAGTTTGAACTAATATTCTCCCTCTCTCTGTCTTTCTATGTCTCTGTCTGTCTGTCTCCCTGTGTTTGTTTCAGGATTTGCACAAAAGCCATTCTGCACTACAGCTGTTACTGTTGTGACATAACAGGAACCATTTTGTTCTGGCTGTTTTTCAGAACCATAAGAATCAGAACCCACAGATGGCAACGGCAGCACCACAGGATGAGGCCGGTGAAAAGGAGTGTATGGTGTGCAACGAACTGTTCACCACTCCTAAAATCCTTCCTTGTGGACACATCCTGTGTCAGCACTGTCTCATAGGATGGCTGAAGACCCAACCTGAAGCCAAGTGCCCTAGCTGCAGGTACCCTATCCTGGACAGATCGCTGTCACCCCAAGAAAACGTCGCAGATGTTGTCGACAGCTTCCCGACTCAGATGTTTTTGGCTGCCATGGTGGAGGCTGACCGCTGTTGTCCAAACAGCATGTGTGCTGTGTGTGTGAGGATGAGGCTGCTGTGTCTCTGTGCCTCAACTGCAGTGACATGTTCTGTCAGGCATGTAGCAGGCTGCACAAGAAGCAGTCTGCGACCAAACATCACCAGGTGAGGAATTGTCCACTCTAACTGCTGATGTGATTGTTACCAAACGTTCGACAACATGCGCCGCTCATGCCAACAAAGTCGCGGAAGTGTACTGCCCCACTCACAATGTGTCTGTGTGCATTTTGTGTGCTACCACTGACCACCGCCATTGTCCGCATGTGGTCAAATTGGAAACCAGATTGGAAGAATCTCAAGCATTGCTGACAGAAGTGAAAACGACTCTGAAATCTGGGTTGGACTCGTTGGATGAAGCCATTGGAGACATGGAAAAAGACATCCAGGAGGTTGACAGACAGACGGAGGCAGGAATGGCAGATGTCAAAGCTGTACGTCAACGTTTGGAGAAGGCTGTTCAGGACTATTGCCAGCGTCTGGAGGACCGCATATTGAGAGCGAGCTCTGACCTGAAGAGCCAGATGGCTGATGGGAAGGCCAGTCTGCAGAAACAGCGTGGAAGGTTTGCCATGCATTCCCACATCATTCAGCAGGCAGAGAGGCTGTCCACCCATGGGTCATTCAGTGACATGATGGCCATGATGAAAACACGTGTCAGCAGCCTGGACTTCTGTCCTGACTTCCTGACCTCTGTCAAGGTGAACCGGAAGCTGACATTGACCATTGACCCCTTGGCTGTGACTGACGTTGAAAAGAAGCTGTCACAGATAGGTGCCCTAAGCGTGGAAGATACTGTCCAGGTAAATTCACAGGTATCTTAAGACAGGTAACTCTGATTTTTTAGCTCATGAACACGCTGAAGATTTTGAGTTTGATCCTATAAACAGATGCCCTTTTTTAAATGTTTAAATGTCTGGAAAGTGGATGAACACCATGCATATGGCCACTGTGTGAATTAGTCCACATTATCATCAGTCGTTCTACATTGCCAAATCTGACCACAAATTAAACCATATATTTTCCCTTGTTGATGTGCCACTCTTCAGTCTTACTGTCTGAGATCAAATTTTTTTGGGGGGGGGGGGGGGAGGTTGCCTCATCTTGTGTAAGTAAAGGGTAGAAGTCTTGTAAAACATCAAAAGAATTTCATTATTTATACTTGGGTTTTTTGGGGTTTTTTTTAAGTCAGTCCCCCCCCCCCCCCCCCCCCCCCCCCCCCTTTCTTTGAAGAAAAATTACTCTTTACCTTAGTTCCTATTAAATATCATCCAGCATGGGGTGAGAGCATTGTACTTTACATTGTCTGACTTGAGGCAGATGCTGCTGATCTCCATCATTACTGTCTGAACATGTCGATGAAGAACCAGAGTAAGTGACAGAAGGGCAGGGGACAGGGGAAGAGTTAAGTAACAGAGGCAGAAGCCTGTCTATGCATGCTGTATTTTAGTGAACTGTCAGTGTCCATGTTTGGAAGGGATGGGGGTGATTGGACTGGGAAGACTCTGTAGTGACGATCTTACTGTTGTTGTGTGCACTGACTTTTGTCTTGCAGTTACCTGACCTGAGGTTTCATGAGAACCACGGTAAAAAGATCAGACTGAGCAATGATGGACAGACAGCAGAAAGGGTGGATTCAACAACTGGAGATGGAATGAATTGTGATATCGAGGGATCCAATGATGGTGAAGAAATTGTTTGAAGTGAGTTGGTTACTGTATTGTTAATATTGTTATTTCTATCATTTACAAAGGGAGCATTTATGTTCAGTGTTTGTGTATGTTTCATGTTTTTTACCATCTTGATCAAAACCATCAACTGTCCTTTGAATATCAGTGCATTAATTAAATATATAGGTAGTAAGAAGTGGATAAATCTGTTTCTGTTCTCAAGTCCAGCAAAGTTTTTCCTTTTCCACTTTCGGAATGGCTGAAACCAGATATCAAGATCAGCACCATCTGACGTTACTTCATTTTGTAAAGCAAGCATGAAAGAGTTGATCCATAGCTTTTTTTTTTTAGTTAGTTGTTTGTTTTTCTTGAAAATAATGATTATGAGTTATTCAAGAAGAAAAACAACTATTTGTCTGAACATTCTTTCGAAAAGCAAACATTTTTTTTTAAACAAACAAACAGTGTCTATAGAGAAATAAAACTTATTGCTTAATTTCTGCACTAGTGTAGGTGAAAATATACATTTTATGAAAGAGAATGAATGGACAATGGCGAAAAATGATCTGGTGAGTGTGTGTGCATGTGTGTGTATGTGTATTTACAAAGGTGCCATAAGCAATAATGAGAAAGAAAACAGACACCTACCAGTGTGCTGTTCTGCATTTCCAGTACCTCACAACTGGTTTTGAACTGGCTTAAGCATTCTCATGTGTATGCGTGTCCATTTACAGGTTTGCATCAACGTCATAGACACTCAGTGGAATAGCACGTTTACTGGCGTTATAACCAGCCATCCTGACACTTTCAAAGTACCCCATTCATGCCTTGTGGAAGGTCTTGACACAGTCATCTATGTGCGGCACAGTGACGGCAGAGCGTTTGATCAGCCAGTGGGTGAATCATAAATGTTGCTACCCATCTGTCAATGCCAGTCAGCTGTCGTCAGTGTTAGAAGTGTCTGTATGTCGTGTGTGTCAGTGTCAGCTGCGGTCAGTGTTAGAAGTGTCTGTATGTCGTGTCTGTCAGTGTCAGCTGTGGTCAGTGTTAGAAGTGTCTGTATGTCATTTCTGTCAGTGTCAGCTGTGGTCAGTGTTAGAAGTGTCTGTATGCCATGTCTGTCAGTGTCGGCTGTGGTCAGTGTTAGAAGTGTGTGTACATCATGTCTGTCAGTGTCAGTCAGCTGTGGTCAGTGTTAGAAGTGTGTGTATGTCATGTCTGTTAGTGTCAGTCAGCTGTGGTCAGTGTTAGAAGTGTCTGTATGTCATGTCTGTCAGAGTCAGTCAGCTGTGTCAGTGTTAGAAGTGTCTGTATGTCATGTCTGTCAGTGTGAGCCAGCTGTGGTCAGCGTTAGAAGTATCAGTATGTCATGTCTGTCAGTGTTAGTCAGCTGTGGTCAGCGTTAGAAGTGTCTGTATGTCATGTCTGTTAGTGTCAGTCAGCTGTGGTCAGTGTTAGAAGTGTCTGTATGTCATGTCTGTCAGAGTCAGTCAGCTGTTGTCAGTGTTAGAAGTGTGTGTCTGTGTCATGTCTGTCAGTGTCAGCTGTGGTCAGTGTTAGAAGTGCCTGTATGTCATGTCTGTCAATGTCAGTCATCTGTGGTCAGTGTAGAAGTGTATGTCATGTCTGTCAGTGTCAGCTGTGTCAGTGTCATGATGTATGTCATAGTAGTGTCAGCTGTGGTGAGTGTTAGTAGTGTCTGTATGTCATGTCTGTCAATGTCAGCTGTGGTCAGTGTTAGAAGTGTGTGTATGTCATGTCTGTCAGTGTCAGCTGTGGTCAGTGTTAGAAGTGTGTGTACATCATGTCTGTCAGTGTCAGTGTCAGCTGTGGTCAGTGTTAGAAGTGTCTGTATGTCTTGTCATGTCTGTCAGTGTCAGCTGTGGTGAGTGTTAGAAGTGTCTGTATGTCATGTCTGTCAGTGTCAGCTGTGGTGAGTGTTAGAAGTGTCTGTGTATGTCATGTCTGTCAGTGTAAGCTTTGGTCAGTGTTAGAAGTGTCTGTATGTTTTGTCTGTCAGTGTCGATGTCAGCTGTGGTCAGTGTTAGAAATGTCTGTATGTCATGTCTGTCAATGTCAGCTGTGGTCAGTTATTAGAAGTGTGTCTGTATGTCATGTCTGTCAGTGTCGATGTCAGCTGTGGTCAGTGTTAGAAATGTCTGTATGTCATATCTGTCAATGTCAGCTGTGGTCAGTGTGTTAGAAGTGTCTGTATGTCATATCTGTCAGTGTCAGCTGTGGTCATTGTTTAGAAGTGTGTGTATGTCATATGTGTCAGTGTCAGCTGTGGTCAGTGTTAGAAGTGTGTGTATGTCATGTCTGTCAATGTCAGCTGTGGTCAGTGTTTGAAGTGTCTGTATGTCATGTCTGTCAGTGTCAGCTGTGGTCAGTATTAGAAGTGTTTATATGTTATGTCTGTCAGTGTCAGCTGTGTGTGGTCAGTGTTAGAAGTGTCTGTATGTCATGTCTCTCATTGTCAGTGTCAGCCGTGGTCAGTGTTAGAAGTGTCTGCATATCATGTTTGTCAGTGTCAGCACAGAACAAGAAGAGTTGGTATGTCATTTTATTTTTTAAATGGAACATTTTTCAGTGTAATTATTAGTGAATTGGACCAATATTATTGACAGCCTGTAGCTTGTGTTATTGATTTCTGGATGTTGACTCTGTGTTCAGGTGCTTTGCATTTTGATGCTTTGTGTGCTGTGGTCTTCTGGTCTTTATCTGGATATGACTTGCATACGTCTTCAGTCTTTCATTATGTCCTCTTGCATTATCTTTTTCCTTTCTCTTGACTGCATTTCTTTGCAGCTCTTCTCCTTCTTTCATCTTTCCTTTTATTATTGCCATGTGAAGACATTCCATGCTCAGTCTTCCTTTGAGGAATATTCATGTCTATGCAACATGTACATGCATTGAGAGAGAGAGTGTGTGCGTGTGTGTGTGTGTGTATGCATGTGTGTGTGTGTGTGTGTGTGTGTGTGTGTGTGTGTGTGTGTGTGTGTGTGTGTGTGTGTGTGTGTGTGTGTGTGTGTGTGTGTGTGTGTGTGTGTGTGTGTGTGTGTGTGTGTGTGTGTGTGTGTGAAAATGAGTGTGTGTGTGTGTGTGTGTGTGTGTGTGTGTGTGTGTGTGTGTGTGTGTGTGTGTGTGTGTGTGTGTGTGAGAGAGTGAGAGAGTTTTATTACTCATTTTCAACATCTTTCCATTTTCTCATATCTGCTGTGTGTTTTATTCCCTTTTAATTTGTTGTCTTTTCGATACATTCAAAAACATTTGTTTTTCCACATTTTCAGGTAAAGCATGTCCTACGCTTTCATTCCATGGGCAACAAAGCACTTGTTCTCTCTCTCTCTCTCTCCACACACACACACACACACACACACACACACACACACACACACACACACACACACACATACTCGCTCAGTCACTCACTCACACACGCCACAGCAAAGAGAGGAGCCAGAAATGAAAAGTGCGCAATGGTATTAAATATATCCTTTTCTTTTCCTGAGGTCAATCAATTATTAAAGCAAACCAGCCGGTGCAGATTCAGAAACACTACAAAAATACGTTGCTTGGTATGGCTGACAGAAATACTCATTTAATTAATTATGAACATGTAAACAGCATTCCTCATTTACAAGTGAAAAATATGTACCAATACAGAAATTTCATTTCAGTATTTTATAAATTAAAACTTGATGCCTTAAAACTAAATATACAGATGAAGCAAAATGTAGTTGTGGATTATGAAGAATAACCAGCAAGCATCTGCTGGTTGACTGTTTACCTCTTCAAGCTCATTTACCACCATTATTAGACATGTCTTTGTGTGATGCCTTTCAGATTTAAAGCTTGCCTTCAATGTTGTTTTGTCTTTAATTTGTAGTCCAGTTAAGCATTTACTTTAAGATTATTTGCAGGTATGTTGTAGGGATGTTGAGATGGACATTGATATGCGCTTAGATAACCACATTATGCATACACTTACATAGTAACAGACATTTATGCATCTCTCTCTCTCTCTCTTTGTCTAATATCACATATGTGAACAGATGTAAAACTGAAGTATTGCTACTCACCACCACCACCATCTTTCTCTTAGTTCTAAACGCTGCTTCAGTTGCATGTTCTTTCATTCTTTCTTTGAGCCCCACTCCCCACCCACCTCCCACCCCCTACCCCACCTCTCCCCCCTTCCTCCCTTCCCATCCCTACCCTTTGCAAATTGTTTCTGCAGCCTCTTTGAGTCTCCTCCCCTCTCCCCTCTTTCACCCCCGGACACATGGAGACATCATTGTTCTGTTCTTGTCTGTTCTTGCCATGTCCCTGTCTTGAGGCTTTCAGCTGTGCCATGTCATTCCCTGTCTTGAGGCCTTCAATCTCCAGCTGTCCCGCCCACTTGTCTGTCTTCATTTCATGCCATGTCCCTTGAGGCCTTCAATCTCCAGCTGTCCCGCCCACTTGTCTGTCTTCATTCATGCCATGTCCCTGTCTTGAGGCCTTCAATCTCCAGCTGTCCCGCCCACTTGTCTGTGTGCTGTCCCTGTCTTGAGGCCTTCAGTTCCAGCTGTGCCCCTTGTCTGTCTTCATTCCCTGTCTGTCTTCAGGCCTTCAATCTCAGGGTTACAACATTATTCTGGCTTGGGTTCCAGGTCATGTTGGCATCGGAGGGAATGAAATGGTGGATTGTTTGGCCAAGAATGCCACAAGAGAGAACTGTCCAACATATATATCCCCTGCTCAGATCTGAAACCCAAAATTAACGATTATGTCAGAGACCTCTGGCAGGAGGATTGGAATACACAGATGAATAACAAACTCTTTCAGATCCATCCAAACCTTAAGGAGTTCCTCTCATCTACATCTGGTGATCGTAAAGAAGAAACAGTTCTGTGCCGGCTGCACAACGGCCTCCGTGGTGCATTCCGTGTCATGTGCCACTCACAGTGAAACATATTCTTTGAGAGTGTTGGGACTTGCCCGATGTGAGACACAAACATTTTACAGCAGATTCCATGAAAACCTTGTTCAGAGATGTTCCGCCTCACGCGATCTTTGAGTTCTTGAAAGAGGTTAACATTCTTCATTGGATCTGAGATTTTACACTGGAAAGATTTTTAAGAAACTTTTGGTTGAGTTTTTAGACCATGTATGTTAAAGAATTGTGTGAATGAATGACCTATGAGTTGATTTTAACGTGGTGACAGCCCTGATATGACCCTTTGCTGTCGGCGGGGCTATAAGCACCATTATCTTATCTTATCCTGTCTTCAATCTCCAGCTGTCCTGCCCACTTGCCTCTCTGGCTTCCACCTCCCTCCTCCTCTGTCCACATGCCTGTATCAACCACCGCTTTCTGACCTTTATTTAAGCAAGACTCATGTTGTGCATGTGTGTTCTACTTAGCCTGGAATTATCCGTCTTCAAGAATTTTTTCAGTAATCATCCGAAACAAATTCCTGTTGTTTTTTGATATGTATGGTTTTTTTGTTATTTTTCATAAAGTTGACAAAGAAGTGGCCAGCTCTCTATAAAGTACTAGTAGGGACCCAAGTGGGCCTTGCATTGGATTCTGGCAGAAGTCTGCATCTGTACGTCAACGGACAGAGCCAGGGCATCATCACCCACCAACATCCCTGACCCCTGTTACTTCATGTTTGATCTGCGCTTCCGTGTGTGAAGGTAGACAGCTGTTCTTGTCTGTTTGTTTTTCTTTGTTTTGTCACATGTGGCACACTTTGTTAGCACTGAGTGTTCACTCTGTGTGTGTGTGTGTGTGTGTGTGTGTGTGTGTGTGTGTGTTTGTGTGTGTGAATCTAACAATCATTGAAATAATGGCTGGGATTCTGGTTGATGTGTGTGAAAGAAAGTGTGGAAGGGAGGGAAACGCAGACTACTTGCGCATTGATGTTCAATTCCCTCTCACTAGCATCTCCATTTTGTTTGTTTGTTTTTTGTTTTGCAGGGGTGCTGTTGTTTTTTTTGCTCTGTAATTATAATTGCTGTTCTTGTGTTTTGGTCTCCATTTCAGACAACATGCCACTTAGGCCAAGCTTGAAGCTGATTCACTTGGTATAATTCTGCTGACTTCTCGGATACAGTTTATTTGTAGATGCACAGAGGCCTGTAGTTGATATTGTCAGATCATCCCTCATCGGTCTGTGGGCTTACATACTTGTGTCATTTACAGGACATTTACTCTCTGTATTGCCTGTAATACAATGACTGTTTACCTGTGCTGGTTTCAAGACAGCTATTGGTGATAAACAGGTCATTACAATGACTGTAATTAAAATGACTGGCTAGCTGTGAAGTTTCCAAGACAGGTACTCTTCATAAATCATCCATCTTTACAATGACTTTCTGCCTGTCTTGTTTCCAACTGTGTAATCACCTGTGTTGTTGTCCAGCCATTCACTTCCTGCAATGGTCATGTCTGCAGGTGACTGCTCTGCCAGTGAGGCCGGCGCCAGGACTGTGACACCAGTGCCAGTCAGCTAACCAGGGAGTCTGCGACGACTCCTCTCCATGAGCATTTCTGCCCTTTTGCAACAGTCTTCTCAAAGTGTGGATACGTGGACACAGTTCTGAGCCAAAATACAGAAATAAAAAATGTTTTTTTTTTTTCCCTGTATATTAATTTAGGTATAACTAAACCATAATTGGTGCATAGACTTAAAATTGAGACTTTTTTTTGCCGAAGTGGTGTTTTTTATACTGCGGTTTTTTTTTTTTAACCATGACTGACTTGTTTGTTTTTGAGTGCTTTTTTTTTTTTTTAAGTACCATGCAGCTAACTCAGTTGATGTGCGACACTTAAATGCTCAGTAATCCAAACGGAGTTGCTCAGCAAAAAATTCAAGCTGCTCAAACGCATATCCAGTATCCAAAACAGTTTAACAGCACCAGTAGAGGAAAAATGTCTGCTCTGCAGTTTCTGTATGTGTACGCTTGAGTTTTCATTGAGGACACGGTCACAAGTAAAAGGAAGGTTCAGGGGAGTTTCGACACTGGAGTGACACCAATGACCAGTCCACAGAATCAGAAAAGACAGAATCAGCCAGCTCAAGCTCTGTTGCCAGCGCACTTGGGGCACAGCTAGCCTTACAGTGTGCTGGAAAGTGTGTAAAAGACTGGCCCACTCTCTTAGGAAGAGATTCAACCGATTGCCCCAGGGAAAAGTAAGAAGGCACTGATGAGACACATGCTCAGAACAAGGGATTTGCTAGAAGACAATAGTGAAATAGTCAATGGTCAAGTATGTCTGTCCTCAGGGGAAAATGATAGCACATCAGAATTAAGTGTTAGCAGGAAAGCCGACTATTCTTTCATTACTGAAGATCTGACAGGATCCAGGGTTAACAATGCTGGGAAAAAAAAAAAAAAAAACCTACAAGGATAGGCCTAGTCTGGTGTAGAACAAACTTCTTAACTGATAACCAAATCATTAGCCATAGTTGGTTTTTGATGAAAATGTACATATGGATTATGTATCTTATTTCATTGTATTAATTGCTAAGCTCTATCAGACTGTTTGACAAAGTTTTGGGAGTTACTGAGAAAATCCCACTTATTCCGAGAGGGAGTTGACTAGGGAGTGTTTAGTGGTGGAAGAGATCAACATCGTGTCACTGCAGAGTCAAGGTAAACAGGTTTTTTTTTTTTTTTTTAATGTTTTTTCCTTTGTAATGAAATAAAGTGCCAGTGTAACGGTTTCTGAAGGCCTAACGTGGAGTTGAGGTCTCTCAGTTTATCATGTTTGGCTTGTCCAGCCTCTGTCGTCTACAGGGTTGTTGTGGATGAACATGGGGCAAATATGAACTCAGGTGTGTGTGTGTGTGTGTGTGTGTGTGTGTGTGTGTGTGTGTGTGTGTGTGTGTGTGTGTGTGCGCGTGCCTGTCAACTGTTTGTTGTCTGGCTGACACATTCCCTACTCTGCCTTGTCCAGTTTTGTGTCAATGTACATGAATGTGTCTGGGTGTAAAGATGTGTTTGTTGATGAGTTTTTGTGTTCTGTGTTCTGCTGCCTTTTAAGATTTGACATTTAAAAGGATTTCTGTACAGCGCCTGAATATTTGTTACAGAGTCTACAATATGTTGATCGCAATGTTTCTGAATTATGCATTGGAGTTCCAATACATACATCTACTTTGGTGAGAGAGAAAGCAATGTTTTGCCATCGAAAATAATACAAGATACTCACACATGTGAGGTATGTTAAAACGATACAAGATACACATGTGAGGTATGGTATGAAATGCTCAGATGTGCATGGTGTGGGGGAAATGCCAGTGTCTGTATGTCCAGAGTTTCTTTACTCCTAGAAAGTAAAAACTGGGAAAATGTGATAGTGGTGCACTCATATTGACAATGGTTTACAGGCTTTCATATTTCAATGTGATTGTCGGAGTCTTTAGGTGTTTGCATATTTCTTACAGTATATATTGATATATGTCATTTTGTTACATACATTGTATGATATAAAGCTAACTTTTTGTGTGTGTGTATCAGTCCACTTTTTAGTAGACTGACTGGCGGCAGGACACTGTGCTTGCACCAGCTGCAGTGGCAAAGTGGTTAGTGTCAGGGACTCCTGACTGAGAGGTTATGGGTTCGATTCCTATCAGACCCATTCAGTTGTAGGATTTTTTATGACCTTACAGGCTCCTACCCAGAGCTGAGTTTGTTATGGGTGCAATTTTGAAGACTGGGACCAAACAGTTGAGTTTGAACTACTTAATGAATGTGTGTCTGAGAGTGTTGCTCAAATTTCCTGACCAACCCTGCAGATGTCTGTATCTCTTGGGCCTGGTTGACACCAGGTGACTTTATGAAAGTAAGTGTAGATTACAACCTTGTCATGCAGTTTCAGACTGGAATGGAAATCTGTTGCATCATCTTCATCATCCTTATCCTCATCGATCGGCATTAAAAACAAAAAAGTCTTAAATTCTGTGCCCCTTCATGTTCTGCTGTCATGGTGGCCTCAAGTTTTAGACTGCCTGTCCATGTCCATACCTTTGTTTGGTTCTGTCGTGGTCACCAGCATTGGTAAATTTGCAGGGGCTGTTGTTAGACAGACATGGTCGTACCCTGAGGTGGGAAAGCTCACTCATGCTGGCTCTGCGACTGACCAATTATTGTCATCAGCAGGAGGCTCAGCAGGTGGTGCTCTGAGCATGGTGGATCAGAGCAAGCACCACTGAACACCACTGAAGTGACTCCTCAGCAATGCTGTGTTGCTGATTCTGTGGCAGGACAGACCAGGCTGGAGCGGGGAGCGGGGGGGGGGGAGGGGAGGGGGAGTGGTGCCGGTGCAATGCATGTGAGAGTGTGTGTGTGTGTGTGTATGGTGATGTTTTCTTTATACATGGATATAGCAAAAGTTTTGCAGATTTTGGACTTGTTTTAATCTATTGTCTTTTGTAAGTTTATTGATTGTTTATCATTAGATTTTTTATATTATGTAATGTTATAATGAGCCTGTGAAGTGACAAATGATTTTCCATGTGGATTAATAAAGTGCCATCAAATTGAATTGAATTTCCTCCCTTTCCGTGATTGATTCTTATACTGCAGATTTGTCTAAAGGAAACTGATATGAATATTCACACATTTGCAAAGTATCTCATAAGATGAAACAA
>JADBJO010032603.1:0-15516 GCA_016801955.1 Conus betulinus
AAGGTGGGAGAAGCATGGGCTGATGGAGTTAGGGACACCGGGGCGTCACACACCGTGGTTGCCGCAAGACTGGTGCCCTATGATGCGTACACCGTGAAGACCCAGACGGTGGTGCTGGCAGAGTCACGATGCCGTAGTGTGTTACCAGTGGCGTCGGTGTGATGTTAGATACACCATACTTTGTAGGCAAAGTGGAGGCTTTGGTGATGGAAGACCCGGTCACCGAGGTACTTGTGGGGAACTTCATCATCCGTGAGGGAGCGATGGTACCAGAGAGGGTTCCAGTGTACCCCGTGAAAGTGATTGGTGTGTCAGACGGGCACGTGAGTCCAGCAGAGTCGCAGGGTGGCTGTACTGACCCGCGCACAGACACGAGCGCTCGACAAGCCGATTGGGCCTTTGTCCCTGAAGGAGCAAGTATTGGCGGTGACTCGAGAGGAGCTTATTCAGAAGCAGGACCAAGATGACAGTCTGGCCCCCCCAGCACGAAAGGCTGCCGCGGAAGGTTTTATTTTCCAACCCCATGGAAATAAGGTGTCCTTCCTGTGGAAAGACAAGGTTCTTATGCGACGCCACGAAAGTGCGAACGGCGTGGCGAACCAAGTGTGTGTACCTAGATCATTGAGAAGATAGTGTGTTGGCTCTTGGCCACGACATCCCAATGGCAGGGCATTGGGATCCAACAAGACTAAGGATCGTATTTTTCCATATTTCTACTGGCCAGGGATGTGCGGAGATATCGGCAGATATGTGAAGTCATGTCCCAATTGTCAGCGCACCCTGGACAAGGGGCGTGTAAGACCGGTACCCCTAGTCAAGATGCCAGTGGTGAAAGAACCATTTGACAGAGTTGGCGTGGACATCATCGGGCCAATTGCACCTATGTCAGCATCAGGAAGTAGGTATATATTCTGGTGCAAGTGGATTTTGCGACCAGGTATCCCGAGGCCGTCCCTCTTCGAGCTATCACGTCTGAGACTGTGGCAGAAGCGTTGTTCTCAATGTGGTCGCGAACGGGTATACCCTCCTCGGTTCTCACTGACAGAGGAACGCAGTTCACCAGCGAAACGATGAGCCAGGTATTCAAGCTGCTGTCAGTGAAAGGGCTGCGTACTACTCCATATCACGCTCAATGTAATGGTCTTGTGGAGCGATTCAACGGCACATTGAAAAGGATGCTACGTAGACTCACCCAAGACAGACCAGAGGAGTGGGACCGATGGATGCCAGCATTACTCTTCGCATACCGAGAGGTTCCTCAACAGAGCACAGGGTTTTCTCCATTTGAGATGCTCTACGGACGTCGGGTGAGAGGCCCTATGAGTGTGTTGCGCGATCTCTGGTCGAAGCCTGAGAACGTAGACACACAGACTGCAGCCGAATATGTGTTTGATTTGCGCAACAGGATCGCCGAGACCTGTGAGATCGCCCAAGGGAACGTAGAGAAAGCGTCGGCCAGGTACAAGCAGCACTTCGATGTGAAGGCACGACCTCGTGTTCTCCAACCGGGGACGAGGGTCTTGATCCTGCGGCCAGTGAAGAATAACAAGCTGGAGCTGGCATGGCAGGGTCCTTTCCCCGTGGTGGCGAGGGTTGGCGAGGCAGACTACAAGATTCGGGTACGCGGACAGGAGAAGCTCTACCACGCCAATTTGCTGAAGGAGTTTGTAGAGAGAGACAGTGAGTTGGAACAGACAACTGTGGCTGCAGTGATCACTCAAGAGGAAGATCCCAGTCAGGTTATTCCTACCCTTCGGAAGGATATTCCTTTGGTACCTTTGACTACAACCGAGACAGCGAAGGATGTGGTCATTGGTGCAGAGGAGGCCCAGTTCCGGGAACAACTTCGGCAGTTGATAGAGGAGTTTAAGGATGTGTTGACTGACCTACCTGGGGAGACAACACTGGAGACGTGCGAAATCAAATTGAGCACGGATGTTCCGGTGCGCGCTAAGCCATACCCCAGTGCCCTACTCACAGCGTGAATGCGTCCGAGAAGAAGTGGAAACAATGCTCAGGATGGGGGTGATAGAGAAATCTGTGTCACCGTATTGTTCTCCGATTGTGCTAGTCAAAAAGAAAGACGGTAAGATACGATTCTGCGTGGACTTCCGCCGTCTTAACAAAGTACTGGAGTTCGATGCTGAGCCCATACCGGAGATCGAGTACCTCTTTGCCAAGTTGGGAGAGCGCCGAGTCTTCAGCAAGTTGGATTTGTCTAAAGGTTACTGGCAGATTCCAGTGGACAAAGGTGACCGACCCAAGACTGCGTTTCTCCACGCCGGAGGGACATTTTCAGTGGGTAAAAATGCCATTTGGACTGTGTACCTCGGGAGCGGTGTTTACTCGCATGATGCGCAAACTTCTTCAAACGCTGGAGACTAATATGGTGGATAATTTTATCGATGACGTGTTGGTGTCCACCATTAGCACTGAGGAGCACTTGGAGGTATTGCGGGTGGTGTTACAGCGTCTCAGAGAGTGTGGACTCACTGCCAGGCCATCGAAATGCGAGTTGGGTAGCGCCGAGGTGTCTTTACCTGGGATACAGGATTGGAGGAGGCATCATCAAACCAGAGCAAGACAAGATGGAGCGGATACAATCATCACCGCGACCAACGACCAAAAAAACAGGTACGGAGTTTTTCTGGGATTGGGGGTTTTTTACCGGAGGTTCATTCCCAACTTCTCCGACATTGCCCTTCCACTCACGGAGCTGACCAAAGGGAATAAGCCGCGAGTGGTGGTGTGGACCCCAGAGTGAGGAGGAGGCGTTTTGTGCTTTAAAGGACAGTTTTTGTTCTCCTCCGGTATGCCATTTGCCGGTATCAGGTCGTCGGTTTATTTTGAAGACTGATGCATTGGAAGTAGGCATTGGAGCAGTCCTGTGCCAGGAACATGAGGATGAAGTGCACCCCGTGGTGTGCGCAAGCAAAAAGTTGAACCCAGCCGAACGCAACTATTCGATTGTGGAAAAGGAATGTCTAGCTGTGGTGTGGGCAGTGCACAAGTTTGAAGCGTATTTGTACGGTGTGGAGTTCACCCTCCAGACCGATCACTCTCCTCTTCAGTACCTAGAGCGTATCAAATCCCCTAGTGGTCGGATCACCAGGTGGGCATTGTTGCTCCAGCCATTCCGGTTTGTCGTGGAAGCCATCCCAGGTAGGGACAATGTTGTCGCCGATTTCCTGAGTCGGTTGGACGCGTGAGGCATTGAGTGGTTGTTGTAGTGAATTCTGATTTTTTTTTTTTTCGGGTTGTTCATACTGTTCATGTTGCTGCTCTTTGCACGTGTTTGCTATGGTGGGGTATTTAAAGACAGGCTTTAAATCTCAGGATGGGGGTATTGTCACGCACAAGACGCCGTTGCATTTTTTTCGTTGAGGCGTGTAGCCGTTGTAATTCTGGCTTGCGTGCTAAGGGAGGTAAGTCCAGGCGAGAAGGTCTGTGGGTGCGATGTTCACGTGTGTGTGACCATGATCACCACGAGGGTCAGCTTGTGTTGTTGTTGTTGTCTATTGGTTGAGGGAAGCTGGTGAGCTGTGGTCAGTTTGTCGACTGGGATGCTAGCTTGGCTTCTCTCATCAGTTTCGACTCCTGGAACCGTCCGCGAAGGTTCGGCAGTTGCAGTATGGTATCTGACACTCTTGCAACCTCGCTTGGTAGGGTGTCACGGTAAGCTCTCGGTCGACTGTGTGTGTTGGCTTGGCTTCCGAGCGTTGGTTTCTATGTTTTTCGGTGTGCCGTCTGCAGTTTACGCTGAGCAGTGGTGCAGAGGCGTCCACTGGTACTCTGCAGCGCGGGTGTCCTGTCCTGTCCTGGGGGTCGACCGTCCTGTGAGGGAGACGGAGGTCTTCAAGGTCGGGTCCTACTTCCAGGTGTCGGTGTGCTGTTTTTTTTCTGATCCAGGTGAGGTTATATGGGATGTGAGGAGTGGAAGGTGGTAACGATCGTGACCATGTAAATAATGTATAGACTGGGGGAAGTTGTGCCGTTAATTGGCGGTTATGTATTTAAGGTGAGCTACGGCGTTGTTTGGTCACATTTGTGAAGGTGCAAACCATAATATCTCGGGGTGTGGCGCTTATTGTGGTTATTCCGTGATGGAGGAAAGATGGGGGGTGAAATGGTATTGTTTGTGCGGCGTCGTATATGTCGTGCGAATGGTTAAACGCCACATGTGCTTGGTAAGGCCGCCTGAATTGTGACAGTAAGAAAAACGGGTCGCGTAACTAAAAATATTTCCGTACATTCCTTATTTGGAGCAGACGCGTTAAACGTACGTGTAGGCTGTTGTGAAGTTCACTTATATAAGGTGTAGGGGAATAGGGTGATGTAGAGAATGGAGAGGGTGGTAGTCCTAGTTGGCTTGCTATGGTAATCAAATAAAAGGGGTAGGTAAAGGGAGGGGGTGGATATGATGAGGGTAGGGGTAACTTATGGATATTATAGTAGCGTATACAATAGTTAGGTTAAGTTTGGGTATTATAGAGGGGGTAGTTTAAGGGTATCTTTGGGTTAAGAATAATACTTTTATAAAGTGAGTGCAGGGATGTTAATTGTTATGTATATGAATAGGTTTTCATGTGCGGTGCTATGATATGTGATGTGCTATCCCACGTTGGTTGTGAGGAAATGTTTATGCGGTCATGTTTTTTTTTTTACATTTTTTGTTGTTGTTTTAACAAGACTGATTTAGTGTTGATGGGGATGTAATTTAAGACTGAGATAGTATTGCCACAGGCATTTGTCAATACGGCTTTAAAAATGGAGATTTGAGGTCGATGCGGGTTTGCCTATTCTAGTTCAGTACCAAACATAGAGGGGATACTGTCGACTGTTCTGTAGTTCTGTTAATGGTTTAGTAGTGATAGAATTGTATCTGAACAAGTGCTATAGTATGCTGTTGAAATCGTCCATGGCATTAAGACAGACCTTGTGCTGTTAATGTCCGACTGGTCAGTTTTATTACTTTGCCGGTGACAATATTGGCTTTTGATTAGTGTGCCACTGGTGTGAGAGCACAGTCCATCTTTATAGTGGCGTTATATGAGGTTGAAGGGGGTACATAGTATGGAGAAATACAAACTCAGCCCCATGTGCAAATGAACTCTGGTGATTTAAAAAAAACTGTTGTCTGGACCGATAACATTTACGACTGCTAGTCAAAAACTCTGGTAGGAACAGCAGTGGGCTGCATTAAGTGGCGTTAAACCAGTATCGGTACCGTGTAGAGTAGTTATAGAACGTTTTGTAACTCTAGGTGCTGACAGACCGCCCTGGCTTCCGCCTTTGACTCCCGCCTGGGGCTGTCGTTCCTGGTTTTCACTGGATCTACCCTGGCAGCTGTCCTGTCATCCACTGTGATGTCTGCTCTGATGGTCGCCTGACTTCCGCCTTGGCTTGGCTCTAACGCGCCCACCACCCGTACCAGTCCGAGGTGGAACCGACCTTGGGTGGGTGCTAAGTGAGGCCGCGAGGGGTGTGGGTGTGGTGTCACCTGCCGCCTGCGTCTGCCATTTGGAGGAGAGTCCTACGTGCGTGACCTGTCCAGGTCACGTGTGTCCTCACCGCCAGCTTCCAGCCTGCGACTCTGTGACTGCAAGGTTGTTTACGTAGGGTGTGATAGTTAAACTACTTCAGACACACACTTTGTGATAGGTAGTGCACTCTACACTTTCATCGGTTGGTGATCTCCAATCATCTTCAGTCTCCATTGTTAGTCTCCAGTCTTCATCATCGGGTAAGCTTCAGTCATCGTCATCGTTTGGGTCTCGACAGCTGCGCCTCACTCTGTCGTCGTCCTTCTTCATCCCCGTCTGATTACCCAGTGGTGATGTGACTACTGATGGTTGCGGAGACTTGCTAGGGTGAAGCCGCTGTTGATGGTGTTGTCGGATGTGTGTGTGGGCGGGGTGTGCGAATGTGTGAGTTGGGAAACTGTTTGACAAGTATATATGTGTTTCTTAGTAATCTGATTATTTGAGGGAAGAAGTGGGTGGGTGTGTTTATTAAATAAGTGCTCCTGGGTGAGCAAATTGCCAGCGGAGGTTGGTCAGGTTGTCCTGAGCGGCTGGGTATCGCATGGGCACCAAGGACTCGGTGGCACTGTCTAATTGCCTGGCAGTCCAGCCTTGGTTACCATGTGATTCCGCCAGTGGTGCTCCTTGTCTAGGTTGGATTCTGGGTGGGTCGGGATCCCTTGAGATTCCCAGCGACAGGAGGGCAAGTTGTTATTGGTTGGTGTTTGTATGCACCGGAGTTGGGTCTGTGCTTGACCACTGTGCACTTGGGTGCTGTGGCGAAAGAAATTTGCTGGGGTTTATATGCCTGTCCTTTGAGTGCTCATGGGTTGTAATGTGAAAGTTAAGGTATATGTGCTGATGGGTGATTGTGAATGATTGTGGGAGTGATGTAAATAAAATTTGGATGTTTGTGCACCTGTATTCGTTGATTGGTGTTTGTTTTGTAGTGCGTGTTAGTATTAGTTAGTGGGAGGGGGATTTAAATAGGGAAACCCTTTACATCCCCAGGGTGTTCCCTGTCACCGTCTTATACGTTGTGACATATATGGTGGAGATGCGGGGTACTTGAGTAGGTTTAGCTAGGTGTATAGTCGGGTTAGACTTGTTTCGGTTTTGGGGTAGAGTGATAGGGGCTTGTTGTGTGGAATTGTAAGTTGTGGTTGGAGGGTGCGTGCTATTTGTGAGATTGGCAGCACACCTGGGCTCTCAATAAAAACAAATAGCCTGGTCACATGATCCGTGTCCTGTCTAGGTGTGGGGCAGCCGGTGTGACATGTATGGTGTGTATGAAAATGTGTCGTCTTTCCCCCTTTTCCTGTTGTTGTGGTGGTACGTTGACATGTTTAAATGAATGTTGATAGGCTTTTGCTGAATGTTGACATGCCATGATGAATTGTTGAGTATGCATAAACCATGGTTGTGTTGTGAGAGCGTTGGCACAAAACGTTCGTTATCGGTGCTGTGTGCGACAGGGGAAAATATGTTATAATGGGGATTAGTTAGAGGTTGAGGGTTAACTTCCTGGTTAGTGTTACTGGGGGATTACGTTGGACTAAGTTGGTTAACCTATACCTGGAGTGAGTGGGGTTAGGTGTTAGTTGAAAAAAAAAAAAAGCTTTGTGAAGGGGTTGGTCTTGCGTTAGTGCGTCGGTGGTACGTGTGTTGCGGCATAGTCCGTGCGGGGGCGGCGTGGTCCGTGCATTGCGACGTGTTTGCTGGGTTGCGGTGATAGTCTGCGGTTGTGAGATCAGTGGATGATGGCGTCTGGTACAGATCGTAAACTTAGGTCCCATCGCGCGTTGCAGCAGGAGGAAGTCAGTGGTGAAAAAGGATATGATTTCACTCCTGCTGGGCGTACGGGTGATGCTGTTGCGGCTGGCGAACCAACATCCGGTAGGAAGGGGTCACGGGTTGCTCCGGGGACTGCAAAGTATGAGGTCACTATGTCCCCCGGTGCAGCGGTACAGTTTGCTTGGGAAGGATTTGGGTCTCGACAAGATAGAGTTGGCCCAGTTCGTTGCGGATAATCTGGCTAAGGAGGAGGAACGGAGTCAAGAGTTGATTATAAAGAAAGCGCATAGGGGCCCGGGAGTTGGCTAGGGAAGAGCAGCGTGCTGCGGCTAGATTCGCTAGAGAGGAGAAGGAGGCTGCAGCTAGGCTGGCCAGAGAAGAGAAGAGGCTGGCAGCTAGGCTGGCCAGAGAAGAGGAGGAGGGCCGCAGATAGGAAGGAGGAGGCCGCACTTAGACTCGCCATTCTTCGGGCAGATGCCCAGAAGAAGGAGGATGAAGTTGCCCTCCAGAAGTCCCGGCATGCCAGGAGGTAGTGGATAGCCAAGAAGAGTTCGAAGCCAGGAGAAGGAGGAGCATTTGGATGAGCAAGTGAGGTTTGACCTTAGCATTGCGTCAGAAAAGGTTGACCTTAAGTGGGGAAAAATTGAAGCTTAAGGAGCGCAAGATGGAGGCTAGCTGCTGCGCAACGAGCGGAAGATGAAGCTACTAGCCATGTTGCTATTGATCCTCTCAATGATACCGACGATGTGGTGGATATGTATCTCGCCCATTTTGAGCGGGTTGCAACACTCTGTCGTTGGAAAAGGACATCTTGGTCGTCTCGACTCATTGCTCTGCTTCGAGGGGAAGACCAGAGACGCTATCTTACGTCTCAACGCTGCCGACCTCGCTGATTTTGGGCATGTGAAGGAAGCGTTGTTAACCTATTTCCGGTTGGACGCCGAGGCCTACCGAAAGAAGTTTAGAAGCATGAAAAAGGATGTTGGGGGGAAACGTTTGAACAGTTCCTAGACCGGTTTAAGGCTTGCTTCAGTCTGTGGTGTTCGGCTGCTGCTGGCAAGGACGAGACGAAGGCAGACGATGATGTGAAGACCTGATCATGGGAGGAACAGCTTTATGGGACGTTGACTCCTGATTTCGTGACCGAGGTCCGTCGCACATCGCCCAGCAGTGCTAAGGCGGTGGCAAGGGAGGCGACTCGGTTGGCTGAAGCCCGCCGTATGGGCAGGGGAATGCAGGGGAGAGCAAGAAAGCTGGATCGGCAATGGGGAATGGTCAGGAAGGGAAGTCTAAGCCTGCAGGAGGCAAGGGCCAGGATCAGGGCCACTGAGGTCAAGATCTCTCAAGCTATTGCGCGTCGAGTTCAGGCAAGCCAGCCAAGGGTTCGCAGAGGCAGGTGACTTGTTCGCATGTGGTCAGCCTGGACATTACCAGCGTAATTGTCCCAATCCGGATGCCAAGTGCGGTTCCTTGCAAGTTCTGGAGGTGAAGTCTATGCAAAGAGACGTCGACACACCACTATGCATATCATGCTCCAGGAAACCGTTCAGCCACGGTGCTGAGTTAAGGTGGGAGAAGCATGGGCTGATGGAGTTAGGGACACCGGGGCGTCGTCACACACACCGTGGTTGCCGCAAGACTGGTGCCCTATATGTACACGTACACGTACACCGTGAAGACCCAGACGGTGGTGCTGGCAGAGTCACGATGCCGTAGTAGTGTGTTACCAGTGGGCGTCGGTGATGTTAGATACACCATACTTTGTAGGCAAAGTGGAGCTTTGGTGATGGAAGACCCGGTCACCGAGGTACTTGTGGGGAACTTCATCATCCGTGAGGGAGCGATGGTACCAGAGAGGGTTCCAGTGTACCCCGTGAAAGTGATTGGTGTGTCAGACGGGCACGTGAGTCCGGCAGGCAGAGTCGCAGGTGGCTGTACTGACCCGCGCACAGACACGAGCGCTCGACAAGCCGATTGGGCCTTTGTCCCTGAAGGAGCAAGTATTGGCGGTGACTCGAGAGGAGCTTATTCAGAAGCAGGACCAAGATGACAGTCTGGCCCCAGCACGAAAGGCTGCCGCGGAAGGTTTTATTTTCCAACCCCATGGAAATAAGGTGTCCCTCCTGTGGAAAGACAAGGTTCTTCATGCGACGCCACGAAAGTGCGAACGGCGTGGCGAACCAAGTGTGTGTACCTAGATCATTGAGGAAGATAGTGTTGGCTCTTGGCCACGACATCCCAATGGCAGGGCATTTGGGATCCAACAAGACTAAGGATCGTATTTTTCCATATTTCTACTGGCCAGGGATGTGCGGAGATATCGGCAGATATGTGAAGTCATGTCCCAATTGTCAGCGCACCCTGGACAAGGGGCGTGTAAGACCGGTACCCCTAGTCAAGATGCCAGTGGTGAAAGAACCATTTGACAGAGTTGGCGTGGACATCATCGGGCCAATTGCACCTATGTCAGCATCAGGAAGTAGGTATATTCTGGTGCAAGTGGATTTTGCGACCAGGTATCCCGAGGCCGTCCCTCTTCGAGCTATCACGTCTGAGACTGTGGCAGAAGCGTTGTTGTTCTCAATGTGGTCGCGAACGGGGGTATACCCTCCTCGGTTCTCACTGACAGAGGAACGCAGTTCACCAGCGAAACGATGAGCCAGGTATTCAAGCTGCTGTCAGTGAAAGGGCTGCGTACTACTCCGTATCACGCTCAATGTAATGGTCTTGTGGAGCGATTCAACGGCACATTGAAAAGGATGCTACGTAGACTCACCCAAGACAGACCAGAGGAGGAGTGGGACCGATGGATGCCAGCATTACTCTTCGCATACCGA
This sequence comes from Conus betulinus, assembly GCA_016801955.1. Taxonomy (NCBI): domain Eukaryota; kingdom Metazoa; phylum Mollusca; class Gastropoda; order Neogastropoda; family Conidae; genus Conus; species Conus betulinus. The sequence goes on from JADBJO010032603.1 coordinate 10,154, forward strand.
GAGGTTCCTCAACAGAGCACAGGGTTTTCTCCATTTGAGATGCTCTACGGACGTCGGGTGAGAGGCCCTATGAGTGTGTTGCGCGATCTCTGGTCGAAGCCTGAGAACGTAGACACACAGACTGCAGCCGAATATGTGTTTGATTTGCGCAACAGGATCGCCGAGACCTGTGAGATCGCCCAAGGGAACTTAGAGAAAGCGTCGGCCAGGTACAAGCAGCACTTCGATGTGAAGGCACGACCTCGTGTTCTCCAACCGGGGACGAGGGTCTTGATCCTGCGGCCAGTGAAGAAATAACAAGCTGGAGCTGGCATGGCAGGGTCCTTTCCCCGTGGTGGCGAGGGTTGGCGAGGCAGACTACAAGATTCGGGTACGCGGACAGGAGAAGCTCTACCACGCCAATTTGCTGAAGGAGTTTGTAGAGAGAGAGACAGTGAGTTGGAACAGACAACTGTGGCTGCAGTGATCACTCAAGAGGAAGATCCCAGTCAGGTTATTCCTACCCTTCGGAAGGATATTCCTTTGGTACCTTTGACTACAACCGAGACAGCGAAGGATGTGGTCATGGTGCAGAGGAGGCCCCAGTTCCGGGAACAACTTCGGCAGTTGATAGAGGAGTTTAAGGATGTGTTGACTGACCTACCTGGGGAGACAACACTGGAGACGTGCGAAATCAAATTGAGCACGGATGTTCCGGTGCGCGCTAAGCCATACCCAGTGCCCTACTCACAGCGTGAATGCGTCCGAGAAGAGTGGAAACAATGCTCAGGATGGGGGTGATAGAGAAATCTGTGTCACCGTATTGTTCTCCGATTGTGCTAGTCAAAAAGAAAGACGGTAAGATACGATTCTGCGTGGACTTCCGCCGTCTTAACACAAAAGTACTGGAGTTCGATGCTGAGCCCATACCGGAGATCGAGTACCTCTTTGCCAAGTTGGGAGAGCGCCGAGTCTTCAGCAAGTTGGATTTGTCTAAAGGTTACTGGCAGATTCCAGTGGACAAAGGTGACCGACCCAAGACTGCGTTCTCCACGCCGCCGGAGGGACATTTTCAGTGTGGGTAAAAATGCCATTCGGACTGTGTACCTCGGGAGGGAGCGGTGTTTACTCGCATGATGCGCACAAACTTCTTCAACCGCTGGAGACTAATATGGTGGATAATTTTATCGATGACGTGTTGGTGTCCACCATTAGCACTGAGGAGCACTTGGAGAGTATTGCGGGGGGTGTGTTACAGCGTCTCAGAGAGTGTGGACTCACTGCCAGGCCATCGAAATGCGAGTTGGGTAGCGCCGAGGTGTCTTACCTGGGATACAGGATTGGAGGAGGCATCATCAAACCAGAGCAAGACAACAAGATGGAGCGGGATACAATCATCACCGCGACCAACGACCGACCAAAAAACAGGTACGGAGTTTCTGGGATTGGTGGGTTTTTACCGGAGGTTCATTCCCAACTTCTCCGACATTGCCCTTCCACTCACGGAGCTGACCAAAGGGAATAAGCCGCGAGTGGTGGTGTGGACCCCAGAGTGTGAGGAGGCGTTTTGTGCTTTTAAAGGACAGTTTTTGTTCTCCTCCGGTATGCCATTTGCCGGTATCAGGTCGTCGGTTTATTTTGAAGACTGATGCATCGGAAGTAGGCATTGGAGCAGTCCTGTGCCAGGAACATGAGGATGAAGTGCACCCCGTGGTGTGCGCAAGCAAAAAGTTGAACCCAGCTGAACGCAACTATTCGATTGTGGAAATAGAATGTCTAGCTGTGGTGTGGGCAGTGCACAAGTTTGAAGCGTATTTGTACGGTGTGGAGTTCACCCCTCCAGACCGATCACTCTCCTCTTCAGTACCTAGAGTGTATCAAATCCCCTAGTGGTCGGATCACCAGGTGGGCATTGTTGCTCCAGCCATTCCGGTTTGTCGTGGAAGCCATCCCAGGTAGGGACAATGTTGTCGCTGATTTCCTGAGTCGGTTGGACGCGTGAGGCATTGAGTGGTTGTAGTGAATTCTGATTTTTTTTTTTTCGGGTTGTTCATACTGTTCATGTTGCTGCTCTTTGCACGTGTTTGCTATGGTGGGGTATTTAAAGACAGGCTTTAAATCTCAGGATGGGGGTATTGTCACGCACAAGACGCCGTTGCATTTTTGTCGTTGAGGCGTGTAGCCGTTGTAATTCTGGCTTGCGTGCTAAGGGAGGTAAGTCCAGGCGAGAAAGGTGTGTGGGTGCGATGTTCACGTGTGTGTGTGACCATGATCACCATGAGGGTCAGCTTGTGTTGTTGTTGTCTATTGGTTGAGGGAAGCTGGTGAGCTGTGGTCAGTTTGTCGACTGGGATGCTAGCTTGGCTTCTTCTCTCATCAGTTTCGACTCCTGGAACCGTCCGCGAAGGTTCGGCAGTTGCAGTATGGTATCTGACACTCTTGCAACCTCGCTTGGTAGGGTGTCACGGTAAGCTCTCGGTCGACTGTGTGTTGGCTTGGCTTCCGAGCGTTGGTTTTCTATGTTTCGGTGTGCCGTCTGCAGTTTACGCTGAGCAGTGGTGCAGAGGCGTCCACTGGTACTCTGCAGCGCGGGTGTCCTCCTGTCCTGTCCTGGGGGTCGACCGTCCTGTGAGGGAGACGGAGGTCTTCAAGGTCGGGTCCTACTTCCAGGTGTCAGTGTGCTGTTTTTTTTTCTGATCCAGGTGAGGTTATATGGGATGTGAGGAGTGGAAGGTGGTAACGATCGTGACCATGTAAATAATGTATAGACTGGGGGAAGTTGTGCCGTTAATTGGCGGTTATGTATTTAAGGTGAGCTACGGCGTTGTTTGGTCACATTTGTGAAGGTGCAAACCATAATATCTCGGGGTGTGGCGCTTATTGTGGTTATTCCGTGATGGGAGGAAAGATGGGGGTGTGAATGGGTATTGTTTGTGCGGCGTCGTATATGTCGTGCGAATGGTTAAACGCCACATGTGCTTGGTAAGGCCGCCTGAATTGTGACAGTAAGAAAAAAACGGGTCGCGTAACTAAAAATATTTCCGTACATTCCTTATTTGGAGCAGACGCGTTAAACGTACGTGTAGGCTGTTGTGAAGTTCACTTATATAAGGTGTAGGGAATAGGGGGTGATGTAGAGAATGGAGAGGGTGGTTGTCCTAGTTGGCTTGCTATGGTAATCAAATAAAAGGGGTAGGTAAAGGGAGGGGGTGGATATGATGAGGGTAGGGGTAACTTATGGATATTATAGTAGCGTATACAATAGTTAGGTTAAGTTTGGGTATTATATAGAGGGGTAGTTTAAGGGTATCTTTGGGTTAAGAATAATACTTATTATAAAGTGAGTGCAGGGATGTTAATTGTTATGTATATGAATAGTTTTTTCATGTGCGGTGCTATGATATGTGATGTGCTATCCCACGTTTGGTTGTGAGGAAATGTTTATGCGGTCATGTTTTTTTTTTTTTTACATTTTTTGTTTTGTGTTTTTAACAAGACTGATTTAGTGTTGATGGGGATGTAATTTAAGACTGAGAGAGTATTGCCACAGGCATTTGTCAATACGGCTTTAAAAATGGAGATTTGAGGTCGATGCGGGTTTGCCTATTCTAGTTCAGTACCAAACATAGAGGGGATACTGTCGACTGTTCTGTAGTTCTGTTAATGGTTTAGTAGTAGTGATAGAATTGTATGTGAACAAGAGCTATAGTATGCTGTTGAAATCGTCCATGGCATTAAGACAGACCTTGTGCTGCTGTTAATGTCCGACTGGTCAGTTTTATTACTTTGCCGGTGACAATATTGGCTTTTGATTAGTGTGCCACTGGTGTGAGCACAGTCCATCTTTATAGTGGCGTTATATGAGGTTGAAGGGGGTACATAGTATATGGAGAAATACAAACTCAGCCCCATGTGCAAATGAACTCTGGTGATTAAAAAAAAAACTGTTGTCTGGACCGATAACATTTACGACTGCTAGTCAAAAACTCTGGTAGGAACAGCAGTGGGCTGCGTTAAGTGGCGTTAAACCAGTATCGGTACCGTGTAGTTATAAGAACGTTTTGTAACTCTAGGTGCTGACAGACCGCCCTGGCTTCCGCCTTTGACTCCCGCCTGGGCTGTCGTTCCTGGTTTTCACTGGATCTACCCCTGGCAGCTGTCCTGTCATCCGCTGTGATGTCTGCTCTGATGGTCGCCTGACTTCCGCCTTGGCTTGGCTCTAACGCGCCCACCACCCGTACCAGTCCGAGGTGGAACCGACCTTGGGTGGGTGCTAAGTGAGGCCGCGAGGGGTGTGGGTGTGGTGTCACCTGCCGCCTGCGTCTGCCATTTGGAGGAGAGTCCTACGTGCGTGACCTGTCCAGGTCACGTGTGTCCTCACCGCCAGCTTCCAGCCTGCGACTCTGTGACTGCAAGGTTGTTTACGTAGGGTGTGTGATAGTTAAAAAACTACTTCAGACACACACTTTGTGATAGGTAGTGCACTCTACACTTTCATCGGTTGGTGATCTCCAATCATCTTCAGTCTCCATTGTTAGTCTCCAGTCTTCATCATCGGGTAAGCTTCAGTCATCGTCATCGTTTGGGTCTCGACAGCTGCGCCTCACTCTGTCGTCGTCCTTCTTCATCCCCGTCTGATTACCCCAGGTGGTGATGTGACTACTGATGGTTGCGGAGACTTGCTAGGGTGAAGCCGCTGTTGATGGTGTTGTCGGATGTGTGTGTGGGGGGGGGGTGTGCGAATGTGTGAGTTGGGAACTGTTTGACAAGTATATATGTGTTTCTTAGTAATCTGATTATTTGGGGAAGAAGTGGTGGGTGTGTTTTATTAAATAAGTGCTCCTGGGTGAGCAAATTGCCAGCGGAGGTTGGTCAGGTTGTCCTGAGCGGCTGGGGTATCGCATGGCACCAAGGACTCGGTGGCACTGTCTAATTGCCTGGCAGTCCAGCCCTTGGTTACCATGTGATTCCGCCAGTGGTGCCCCTTGTCTAGGTTGGATTCTGGGTGGGTCGGGATCCCTTGAGATTCCCAGCGACAGGAGGGCAAGTTGTTATTGGTTGGTGTTTGTATGCACCGGAGTTGGGTCTGTGCTTGACCACTGTGCACTTGGGTGCTGTGGCGAAAGAATTTGCTGGGGTTTATATGCCTGTCCTTTGAGTGCTCATGGGTTGTAATGTGAAAGTTAAGGTATATGTGCTGATGGGTGATTGTGAATGATTGTGGGAGTGATTGTAATAAAATGGGATGTTTGTGCACCTGTATTCGTTTGATTGGTGTTTGTTTTGTAGTGCGTGTTAGTATTAGTTAGTGGGAGGGAGGATTTAAATAGGGAAACCCATTACATCCCCAGGGTGTTCCCTGTCACCGTCTTATACGTTGTGAC